>RJWM01012040.1:0-57818 GCA_004363535.1 Dasyprocta punctata
TTTTCTCTGTCTGGCTTATTTTACTTAATATTATGCCCTCCACGCTCGTACAATTTATCAAAATGACAGGATTTCTTTCTTTTTAAAGGTCAAATAGTATTGAAAAAAATATTTAAATTGAGACCCCATCTTGGTTATTGTGAATAATGCTGCAATGAACAGAAGAATGCAAATACCTCTTCCATACAATGATTTTATTTCCTTTAACTATATATACTAGTATTATGCTATTATAATTACTGTAGCTATGTAACGTATTTTGAAGTCAGGTATTATGATAGCTCCAGCTTTGTTCATTCTAAGATTGCTTTGATCATTTGGAATCTCAGTGATTGTGCGTAAATTTTAAGATTTTTTCCTATTTCTTGAAGAATGCCATCAGAATTTTGATAGGGATGGCACTGACTATGTGGATCACTCTGGGTTATACAGACATTTTAACAATATTAATTCTTCTGATCCACGAATACAAGAAAGTTTTCTGTATACTTGTGTCCTACTTGATTTTTTTCATAAACATTTTAGTTGTCAGTATACATGCTTTTCACCTCCTCAGTTAACTTTATTCCTAAGAATTTTTTGAAGCTATTTTTAGTGAAATTGCTTTCTCAATTTCTTTTTTGGAGATGTCACTACTAGTGTATATGAATGCTACTGATTTTTGTATGTTGATTTTATATCCTGTGACTTTACTGAATTCAGTTATTACCCCCAACAGCTTTTTGGTGGAACCTTTAAAGTTAGATATTCATATATACATGAATGATTGTATCATCTGCTACATTTTTCTATTAAATAGGAAATATATAAGGGGTAATCAAAATATACAATAAATGCTTAAATTTTTAAAAATTTATTACACTAAAAGACATATTGCCACTAATCCCTTTAAAATATTTAAAATAATCATTCTCCTAGCACACTATTCCATCATTCTTAGAAATGTATCTTTTACTGTGGAATGTTTTTTATTTAAACAGTCACCACAGTTTTTGATCACCAGTTGCATACTTGATTTTTGTAATTTTACTACTTAAGAAAAATTATTGCAAGCACTTAAAAGAACTTGAATCATCTGCAATACAAACAGAAGTTTTAAATTCTTGCTAGAGTACATAAGAGTTTCTAAAGGTATTGAGGTTGAAAATGAGCTTTCTTTAGCTAACATTAATACTTACATTTTCCACTAAACCTTAAATAATGGATCCTGATGTATTTTAGAAATTGACTCTTTAAAGCCAGTTTTTCTATTATACATATTCTAGAGAATGCCTATTTATCATTACCGTTGAAAAGAGTGTACTCCCACTTACAATGTTAATATCAAAGTACTCACTGGATCTTTTCACATAAACCTAAGACTAAAATACATTAGAATTTCCTGCCATTAACAAAACATATTACTTCCCCAGAAAACAATGAAAATCTGACAATCATATTAATCAGAGTCCACTGCAATCAGGTTCTTGAGATACAGACTATTCAGCATTATAAGACACTAAGCTTTAGTCAGTCAATCACTCAGGTTAACTAGAAATACAGATGCTTAAAAAAAATACCATTGCATCTTGGACCTGTTCTCATCTGGCTTATTTAACTTCAGATCATAAGCATTATGTTATGGAAGGACCTCAGGTTTTAGAGTCAGTAGACCTGAGCCTCAATTCAAACTAAACCGTTCACTGGTTGTGTGACTTTAGGAAAGTCCTGTGAAACAACTTTTTAATTTTTCATTGCAAAGCAAGGATAACACTAGCTGTCCCATATGAGGTTGTTGCAAGGGTGGATGTAGTAATGCACATAAACATTTGTAGGCTATTAAGCATTTTACATGTGTTACCTATTTTTGTAGACATAAAAATCAATTTCATTTTAAGATACCCAGCAACGGTTGAAAATGCTATATGCTAGTAAAAGTAACTGGCAATTAATATGAAGTGGCTAAATTTTTCCCTCAATAATACATAAATTTTGCTTTGAATATTTTCCCAACTATACTTCATACATTTATATAATTATTTGTAATATTCGGCTACATACACTGCATTTTCAAAAGTCTGTTATTTCATAGTAAAGCAAAAATGTATTTTTCACATAACCCGAGGTCTTGGCTAACTGGTAACTATGTGCAGCTCTTTGGGGAACAGAAGATTTTAAAAGAAGTTTGAAGGACAATGCCAAATTCCTCCCAGATCTTTTTCCTAATAAATGTAATTAATCAAATTTGATTCATAAAAAAATTACATTAACCTTTATCATAAATGGCATTTTCTGTAACTCAGGTCTCAAAAATTGCTTCTGCTTTTTTTTTACTGATGCTCACTATTAACATTAATTTTTAGTTATAAACATAAAACTGTATTTCATAAACACACTAGGTTTTTGTGTTCTGTCTTAAAATATGCATTTACTAAACATTGTTCTGACATTCACAATATAGGTACATAAATGACAAAAAGTTAGAGTAATAGTATAACTAAAAACTATAAGCAGAGTTGGTGGTAGAGCAGTTGCCTGGCATGTGCAAGGTCCTGGTTTTGATCTCCAGCACCACAAAACAAATGAACACCTGTAGGAAAGTGTTGTATAAATTTTCCATTATTATAAATACTTATAAATCTTTGTAATTATAAGGAAGCAGTGGAAAATTGGACCCTTTCCATATTTCCTGATGATCCCACAATGTTTGAAGAGCAACAGAGTAGTTCCTATTGCTACCTATCTATGTCATTCATATATATTAATAAAAATTCGTTGAATACCTACTATGTACTAAAGATACATGAGTGAGCAAATATGCTCTGTTTTTATGGGGTTTCTATGCCAGTGTATAGGACAAACGAATATATCTATTTATAACTCCACAAATGATTTCCAGGAAGAAGGGTACAAGGAGTGACTGAACATAGAGATGCAGGTAGGGACTTAGGTAGAAAGGTCAGAGGAGACATCTCTGAATAGTGTATCTGTCTTAGTTACTTTTTTCTCATTGCTGAGACAGAATACCTGACACCCAAAATTAGGGAAGGAAAGGTTTATTTCTTACAGTTCTTGAAGGTTTCAGTCCATATTCAGCTGGCTGCAAGGCAGGCAGCATGGCGGGGCAGCCATTCATGGCAGCCACCAAATAGCAAGGTGCAAACCCGCAAGACAGAGTGAAGACATGCCTTCTTCCTGCCCTTACACTGTATGTCGGCTCCACCCCGGGTGGGTGCAGCACTCACATCGCCAATTCCAGCGCTAGACAACAAACCAACCACAAATGCCAGAGTCGGCCACATCCATGCCATGATTACATAAACCTTGGCAGGGCCACAGGACCATACCCATAACAGTATCCCAGAAGAACACTCCAGGAAGAGAAAAAGCAAATGTCATTTTATTTGCTAAGACCCTGTGGTAGAAACAAGCTGGAGTATTTGGAAGAACACAGACTGGTATAGTTTAAGAGGAATGAGTATGAAGGAAAAATAATAGGAAGTGAAGTCTAGTAAGTAATTTGTTATGGGAAGCCATTAGAAGGTTTTTGAATACACAAACAACATGATACGACTTATCTTCAACGAATTACTCTGGTTGTTATGTGGAAAGTAAACTATAGGAGGTCAAGAGAGAAAATAAGGATATCAGGAACCCACTCAGTACTTTAGGCAAGGTAGTGGTTATGATTAAGATGTTAGAGGTTGAGGACTTACAAAGTAAGCATAATCCTAATATGTTTTAAAGACTGAAATGGGAGGATTGAATGAATGATGAGAGAAGAATCAAGGGTGCCTCTTGGTTGTATGCCTGAATACTATGTAATGAGATGAGATGGCAAACACTTAAAAAGAATTGTTTTCATGAAAAAGTTATGGTTATTTGTTTGAACGACCTGTACTGTAACCAAGTAAAGCTATTTAAACATAGAATCCAGAGGCATTAAAATGAACTGGCTTACCTAGAAATGACTGTGATACCTTCTTGGTTCTACGATATCTACAAGTTGAGAAAAAGAAGAGAAATAAAAAAGGCTAAGAAATATAACTATACTGTTCTCTGCTCTGTATTTCTCTACCACTGAGTGGAGGACTTCAGAGCCAAGCAATGCAATCTCCATGTTTCCCATGTTTCCTTGAAAAACTGAAGCCCAGGAAAATCAAATGACCTATATAAAATTAAGCTAAAGAATTAGCATACCATAACCTCAGTATCAAAGTTAGCTGTTTTAAAAAAATTTATCCATTCATCATAGAAACACCTAAAAATTAAGTAGACAATGGTAGCAAGAATAGAATACATTAATTTACTTCCACAAAATTGGTAATTTTATAGCATGATTCTAAATAAACTAAAGAACCATTTTAAAATTTCCTGAAATACTAATACACATTTGATGCTCAGTATTTACTAAAAAACTCATACTATATTTTTGTTTTATCAAAAAAAGTCTTGCATTTTTAAAATTAAACACTTACTTTAAAACCTGAAGCAAAATTTAAAAAATCTCATATTACCAAATTAAGGTCTCAAATTTAGAAGGGAGAATAAATATAGTCTTTATTAAGTAATAAAAGAGTAAACCAGCATGATAATAGGAAAATATTCAATCGGCTGCCTATATATAGCCAACTTGCCCAGCACCACTTGCTGAGCAGGTTAACTTTCCTCCAACATGTTTTTGGCCCCTTTGTCTAAGAAGATTCAGTAACTGAATGTGTCTGAGTGTGTTTCTATATCCTCTAGTCTGTTCTATTGATCCACATGTCTGACTTTGTGCCATTAGCATGCCATTTTTGTCATGCTTGCTTTGTAGAATAACTTAAAGTCAGGTATTATGATGCCTCCTGTTTTGCTCCTGTTGCCCAGGATTACTTTTGCTATTTTGGGTCTCTTCTGGTTCCACATGAATTTTAGGATTGTTTTCTGTAGTCGTATGAAGAACACTGTTGGTATTTTTATCGGGGTTACACTGAGTCTATACATCAATTTTGGGACTATGGCAATTTTGACAATATTGGTTATGCCTATCCAGGAACAGGGGTTATCATTCTATTTTCTGATGCCCTCTTCAATCTCCTTTTTCAGAATACTATAGAAGTCTTTTACTTCCTTGGTTAGGTTAATTCCTAGGTATTTAATTTTTCACTTCCTTGGTCAGGCTAATTTTCATTTCCTCGGTTAGGTTAATTCCTAGACATTTAATTTTTCTCAGTGCTACTATGAATGGCATTGTTTTCCTAATTTTTTTCTCATAGAGTTCATTATTGGGATGTATGAATACTACTGATTTTCATGTGTTGATTTTGTATCCTGATGCATTGCTGATGTTAGTTATTAATTCTAAGAGTTTTAGAGTAGAATTCTTCAGGTCTTCTATTTATAGTATCATGCCATCTGCAAAAAATGAAAATGTGACTTATTCCTTTCCTATACGTATCCCTTTTGTTTCTTTTTCTTGCCTGATTGCTCTGGTCAATGTTTTGAGTACTATGTTGAACAGAAGTGGTGATAGTGGGGAATGCCTGTCTTATTCCTGATTTTAGAGATGGGCCCATATCACTTACCATCTACTAAACTAGAATCAAGATAGACCAATGATCTAACTATTAAAATAGAAACAATGAATCTACTGGAAGATAAAATAGGTAAAATACTTTAAGTCAGAGAGGTAGGCAAGGACTTTCTGGACAGAAGCTAACTGCACAGAAATAACAGCAAGAATCAACAAATGGGATCATATCAAATTAAAAAGCTTTTGCACAGCAAAGGAAACAACAGAATGATGAGACAACATACAAAATGGGAAAAAAATTTTTTTCTGCCAGCTATTTCTCAGACAGAGGACTAACATCTAGAATATATAAAGAACTTAAAAAATTTAGACCATCGAAAACAAAAGACCCAATCAAAAAAATTGGCAAGTGAAATGTCTAGACACTTCTCAGAAGAAATACAAATGGCCAACGAACATATGAAAAAATTTACAACATCTCTGATCATAGAAAAATGCAAAGTAAAACAATGCTAAGATTTCATTTTACATGAGAAAGAATGGAAATCATGAAGAAATCAAATAACAACAAATGCTGGCATGGCTGTGGTGAAAAGAGAAGCCTCCTACATTGTTAGCAGGAATGTGAATTAGTAAAACCATTATGGAAATCAGTATGGAGATTTCTCAAAGAACTAAACTTAGAAAACCAGACACTGTGAATTTAAAAACCATACACTGTGAATTTGTGATCCCCAACATCGTGGAATTTATACATAATGTAATACTACTCAGCTATAACATTCAGGACATTTTCGGGAAATGGATACATTTGGAAAATACAATGTTAAGTGAAATAAATCAGACACACAAGCTTAAATACCATATAATATCTCTCACCTGAATAAGACCAAGTACAAATAAAGATAAAAATAAAGGACCAATAGAAAGAAATAGACAGATCTTTTGCATTGGGAAGGGGTCCAGGAAACCAAGGGTGTGGGGAGGAGGAGAAGGGAAATAAAAATGTAAGATGTGTCATGGATATGTACCAAATACCCACAAGGAATGCAAACACTGTATGTCATACACATTAGGTAAAGTAATAACACTAATAATGAAGATAAGGAAAGGGAGTTTAGACACAGGGGACAGAAGTGGGGAGGGGAAGGGAATTTAAAAAAGAATCAAGATATGTACATGTACCTACTCCTGAAGATGAATGGAAACTTTACGCACTACAAACATGTATAATAAAATGAAATTTTAAAAAACTAAGGACCATTAAATTTAAAAAAGAAAGTATTCAATTTAACTTAAAATCACTATAATATACAGGGTGCCTTAAAAACTCTGAAAATGTTTATATATGTATAACATGAAATATAACAAAATACAAATTTATTATCATGAAAATGAACATATGTTTAAATAAATAAGAAAACAAAATACAGAAGACATTCCAGTATATTTTTTCAAGGATAAATGAATATAATAGATACTGTATTATGATTTCTGAGTGAAGTTTTTAAAAAAATCACAACCAAGTCTTACATAAAACTGTGTATCAAATGATTATGTGGAACCTATACAAAATGGTCTAGATGCTACCAACATTGATTACTCTTAACTTTAAAGCAATTGACAACCTCTGTCTTAGTCTGTTTTTTCTTGCTATCACCAAACGTCACATACTTGGTGACTTACATAAAGAAAACAGATTTATGCAAACCATAGTTCTGAAGGCTAAAACATCCAAGATGGTGGTAGAGATCTCTCCTCTTCTTCTTATAGGAACATTAGGGCTATCATGGAGGTCCCACACTGATAACCTGATGATCTAAACCTAATTACTTCTCAAAGGTCCCACTTTCAAATACCACTAACATACGACTTTGAGGATTAAGTTTCCAACACATGAACTCTAGGAGACATTCAAACCATGGCATGATTGATTCTGGACATCTCAACTACCTGACAACTAAAGTTGCATTATAAAGATCTAGTTCTTTTGCCTTAATACTATGATATAGATCTGTACTAAATAAACATTTTTTTTAAATTAATGGCTTTAAAAAAACATTATCTGTAGTTTAAAATGAGTACATATACAATCAGTTAAGATAATACTACATTAACATGGAACACTTCAAAAACAACCAAGGAAATAGAAAAAAAATTTATTATCACAGCTGTGAACCTAGATCAGCCAAAAAAAAATTACTATATATATATATATATATAATTCAACTATATTTGTGGCAAAGCACTGTGTTCTTTCACAGTATACAAGCCATGCTGCAGACCAGCATTACATCCAGAGCACTAATAGTTGGTAATTGATATACCTCCTTATGTCATTCCTCTTAGAAGATATTATTGTTTTTTTACAAAAGGGCACTGGCTTCTGAAAAACATCAAGGCACCAACATTTTCATCTGCATGACACAAGACTACCTAAAATTCCATACATCTGAGATAATGTATACAAGTTTAACTTTACATACTTACAATAAATTGGTTGAGCATAGATTCCACTCATTTTCATATGCAGTTAAGTTTGGTGCTTTAATTTAGCAAGAATGAATTAAAGCAACACACTACACTAAGTCCTATTATTCATCGAAGACAGTGAATGTGGCAGAGGCAGGGACGGCAATCACTGGATTATGCTGGATATTACATATCTAATGTTCTAACTCAAACAAGTGCCTTAACCTAATGAAAATCATTAAACTGAGTGAGTCTTCTATTCTGCCAAATAGCAGTGGATAGCAGAAGAAAAATAAATTAGTGAAGTGGGAAAAACTGTTCAGATGACAACACCTAATACCACTTTCAACTTACCATTTTTTCTAAGTGGAATTTAACTTTTTCAGATAAAAAAATATAACAAGTCAGAAAAATGTTAAGAATATCTATAATCTAGAAAAACATAAAATGTAATAACTACATATTCTTTTATAAACATTAGCCTTCTACATCAAAGGAGCTATGAGAATTTATATTTTACTATAAAATTCACTTACATATGTGATCAATATTTATTTGTCCTGGTTTTATTAATGGAATAGAATGGCTGAAAATGAAACATACCCATACATGTACAATTTTGTACTTACTCATTTGCTCTATACAGTGATAAAACTTTGTGCCTATATGACAATACCTGAAATAAAGAAATACCCTATAAATCCAAGAAGGTGCAATGTAGCCTACGATTTAACATGGTAGGCAACATCTGAGATCCTCTAGATATATCAAAAAAAAAAAAAAAAAACCACAAAAACTGACTTGCAAGTGATTAAAACATAAGACCAGGAAGCAAAAAGTAAAAATAAACCTAGCACTTCACTTGAAAGAGTAGTTAGTTTTACAGAGAATAATTCTTACCTTATTTTGTGAAAGGATTATTTTGATTTTAAAAACACATGTTGCAGCTTATGAATTTATTTCCCTTCTAAATATACCATCCATCATGGAAAATAAGCTTTGCTCAGCCCTATTTTTGGAATATATATTTTTCTACATTTGTAAATGTAATAATTTGCTGACTTTGGTGAATGGTTTTATGATTATAAAATATCAATACTTTTCTTCTGTGGCTATAAAAAAAGCTGTATATATATATATATATACACACTTGCCTGTAAGCAAACTAAATTAGAACATTTTATCACTCTGATACAGTAGGCTTATTTTCTACTACAAAATAGTATATGGCTAATAAAATTTTCTCAAGATCATTAAAGAATAGGTTGATCATAATATAACATTGGTTCAGCTTAGCAATGATAGAATATAAATCCATGAGACTTATTTATTTGCCTAACTAAAAATTACAAGAGAAAGTATTATAAATACATATAATATGCCTCAGCAACTAGGGTTTTTAGTACTCTTATCTTGCCGAACTAAAACATTCATAATTTCTTGAAAATACCTTATCTGGAAGTTTTCTGTTCTTTCTTTTAAATACAAAATAGTATTTTGTAATTTAGTTAAAAAGACAACCACCAGCCAGTCATAGTGGTTTACAACTATACTCCCAGAACTCTGAGAGGCTGAGGCAGGTAGATCACAAGTTCAAGATTGGCCCAGGAAACAGTAATTTAGCGAGACTATCTGTCAAAAAGAAAAAATTTAAAAAGGGTTAGGGATATAACCCAGTGTAAAGGCCCTGGGTTCAAGCCCCAGTATGGGAGGGAGGGCATCATTAATATTTAAAATACACATGATTAACAGTGGTCAGGCAAGACCATGGAGAATTTTTGAACAGGAAGAGGGAAGAGATTTTTTTTGTTGTTGTTGTTTGTTTTGTTTTCTGGCACTGGGGATCGTACTCACAACTTCGCACCTGCCAGACAGGCACTTAAGCCACTGAGCCAAACCCCCGGCCCTAGTTTTTTGAGACCGGGTCTCACTATGCAGCTCAGGCCGGCCTTGTGCTTGCGTTGTGGCCCAAACCGGCCTCAAACTCACAACGCTCCTCCTACCTCAGCCTCCTGAGTGCTGGGGTTAAAGGCGTGCACCACCACGCCCGGCTGAGATTTGGTTTTAATCCCACTAGCTTCAGAGTCTTATGCAACTCAATCTATCTGGTTGCCATTTATTTATTTTTAAAACAGTAAGCAAAATAAGCAATCATATCTCACATTTTTGAAAAATTCCCTCTGAACACCAAAATTAAAATTAGGAAAAGAAAAAAATCTTAAACTTCTATATGCAACCAGAATCAGGATGCAAAGTAGCTCAACAGATAAAAAAAATTGCTACATATATATATATACATATATATATATACATATATATATATATATGCACACATATATATTCATGTTCATTTAGATATAGTTATTAAAGCTTATCTAGTACATGCAGGCTGTTGGCCTGGGAGCAATTTTTCTTGACATTTCCCTGTTCTGACCTCTTTTTAAGAGACTGAGTCCACACAGCAATCTTTGGTGGACTTATTTTTAGCAAGTCTGTACTTTATTGTCATTCTATTCAAGAACAGACATACTTGTATTTTGTTTCTGGAAAGGATGTGGGGCATCTTGGTGGAACAATATTCTTGTTTTAAGAACTAGGAAAAACTCTATCAAATTGTAAAACTTACTTATATGGCAGAATTATGGGAGCAATAAGAATTTCAGGTTATCTACAATTTCGGAAAAGAAGAAGCTCCTGCCTATGTGAGCTGGTAATCACTACCTGTTTTCTTTCCTAAAGGCAACTGTCAGTTTTTGGTGTGGGTTAAGGATAACATTCAAGCCCAAACAGAAGGTTCCATTTGAAGGCAGATAAACTAGTAAAGGTTTTCATGCTTTCAATGGAGTTGTCATGGCAGTTTTGAGACTAAAGGACTCCCATACACAAAACATATTTTTCCTAAGAAACACTTGTTGATTTCTTAGGTTAGGTGAGAAGCTAAAGGACTGGATTTAAAATTTCAAAATGCCAGTCAGTAAGAAACCTCTCACTCATGTGGTTTTTCAAGGACAAAGTTCCCCTAACAAGAAGGTATCTATGACAAACACATAACTGGCATTCCTTCAAAACAGTCTCATAATTTAAGGTGGGTAAGTAGTAGGCAATGGACTAAGCTCTAAATCTCCAAAGGGAACTTTCACAGTCAAGAAAACAGAGCTCTACTTCTCAAAAAAATTCTAGAAATGCAATGTTGAAGGATAAACCTAAGTGAAAGGTTTTACTGAAACTCCAACCTAGGTATTATGTATCTACAAATCCTTGTCTAGAAAGAGGTAATTAGACCCTGTGTGCCATGCAGAGAGGATACCCTCAGTAATGGAGGATAACATCTACAGTTGCTAAAATTGTTTTTATAAACAAGGTTGGAATTAGAGCAAACATTACTAGACATGAAGAGACAAAACAATGTAGTCAACAATTAAGAAAGGAAAAACAGCAGCAGAACCAGAAATGTTGGCTAGCAAACGTAAATTTGAAAATAGTTAAGTACTGTAATCCCAAATAATGAGTACGGTAATCGAAGTATTGTAGTCCCTTTTCCAGTCTTCCTCACAATCCAAGAAATTATATTTATAATCTCATTGAGACGTTATTAGAATCCTGGCAGGTTAATTTTAATCTACCAACTCCAATGCAACCCACGGCAAGAGTAAAGACATCAAGACATATTCAAAGTTAAGGGCAGCCAAGGGGTCCTGAATCCAATCCTTGTAAGGATGTGCAGACAAAGGCCTTGATTCTAGGCCTCTCCCAGAATTTATTATCTTGTGAAGAAGGGGGTGGCTTGAGGATGAGTTACAGTGAGGATGGCGGGAACTGCGTGAGTCACTTGAGCTGGCTAGCCAGGTAGTGAAAAAAGTCTCTCTGCAAAATGCAGAGATAAAGATATGCAGAGGGATCAATTTACATAACCCAATCAAGGTAGCAACTAAATTGTTTTAGGAGGCTGCTGCTTTAGCTTCTGATATGTAAACTTTATGCCCTGGGGGATTCACAGACTCTTTCTTGAGACTCATACCCAGTGGACATTCCTGGAGCTCACTGGCTCTGCCATCCCACTGTACTTTATATATTTCACAAAGGTCACTACATGAGGAAACAGTACACTGCCTGATGGCTTTTGAGATTACATACCAGTACCTTAGTTTCTGATATGTAAACTTTTATGCACTGGGGACTCATAGCCTCTTTCTCGAGACTCATACCCAGTTAACATTTTGGGAGCTCACTGGCTCTACCATCCCGCTGTGCCTATATATTTTACAGCGATCACTATGTAAGAAACAGGACACTGTCTGACAGCTTTAGAGATTACATACCAGTACCTCCTTATTTGCAACGCTTAGAGCCAATTAAAGAGAAAAGAAAATACCATAGTCAGCTCTGTATATATCAACATAAGAAAATAAGTCTCGATATAATCAAAGTTACAGCAATTGTTCTTCATTCAAGGGGATCCACTCAAATTGTCTCCCACAGTTAAGAACAATAATTAAAAGAACATTTTAAAGAAGTAAAACAATGGAGGTAATGAATGAGAAGTTGGATAATTTTACCAAAAATTAGAATATATAGAAAAAGAAAAGAAATAGGTGGATAGCATAGAGCTACAAAATGCAGCTTCTAAAATTAAGAGCTCTTTAAGTCAGTTAAAGAGTAGACTAGACAAAAGAGAAAACAGGATTAATAAACTCAAAGACAAATAAAGTAGCAAATGTCAAATTTGAAGCAAATCTTTTTCAGATTAGAGGAGAAAGAGTTGGAGGAGGAGGAGAGGAGGAGAAAGGAAGGAAGAGGAGAAGAGGAAGCAGAAAAGAAAAAGAAAAACACACTGCAAAGGAGACATTCGAGATATGGTCAAAGTTTTAATGTAGCTTAATTAGATTTCACAAAAGAGCAAAGAATGGAATAGAAGCAACATCTGTTCAGTAATAGCCACACAGTCTCCTCAAAGTAATAAAGCATATCAATGTGCAAAAAAGCTCTGTGAATCTCAAATAAGATGGATACAATCAAGAATATACCAAAGGCCTTTGCTAGTTAAACTGTTGAAAATTAAAGGTAAACATAAAAATCTTTAAAATGTCCAAAGAAAAGACATATTAATTTCAAAAGAGCAACAAGAGAGACAACTGATTTTCAACTGAAATGTAAGTCAACAGAATGACCCTTGGAGGTAAAACAAGAAATCTGCTTAACTAGAATTCTATATAACCAATGAAAAGAGCCTTCAAAACAAAAGAATTAAAATGAGAAAATCATTAGACACAGGAAATAAAAGAATTATTTTCCAGAAGATCTGTACTGCAAAAAATATACATGGAATTTTTTAAGACTAAAAGAAAATGACCCTATATGAAAGGATAAAAATTCAGGAAGAGGTGAGCATGGTGGTGCATGCCTATAAGCCCAGCACTTTCGAAGGCTGAGGCAAGAAGAGTGCAAGCTCAGGTCCCACAAATGGAATGCAGAGAGAGATTTTGTCTTGAAATAAAAAATAAAAAGGACTAGAGATGCAGCTCAGCATAAAGGTCCTGAGTTCAATTCCTAGGGTACCTCAAACCATACATACATAAATAAATAAAATGCATGATTACTGATGTTTAACAGCAAAAATAATAACAATGTCTTTTGAGTTAATGTGTAGAGCTAAAAATATATAATAACAATAGAGAAGGATAGGCAAAATGGAAAAAATTGAGTTAAATAGACATAAGGTTCTTACATTGTTTGGAAAATGGTTAAAGTATCACTAGTAAGATAGACTGTAATAAAAGGTGAATATCTATTGAAATCTAGTACAGATACTGAAAAAATAAAATATAATTAAAAAATTAAGTGAGAAGAAAATAATGGAATAAAAATATGAAGTTAGGAAAAATAGTACAAAAAACACAAAATGCATGAAACATACAACAGAGAAAGTAAAGTAAGTTCAAATATATTAGTAATTGTGTTAAAAGTAGATGGACTGAATAATCCATGTAGCAGAAACATTTAGACTAGATTAAAAATAAAAAGCACTGAATGCTATTTATGAGATATACTTTAGGACACAGGTAAAAGAAAAAGGAAGAAAAAAGATACCACATAAAATCATTCAATGAATCTGGGTAGTCACATCAGGAAAAAAAAAAAAGCAGGAGCTCCACTTTCACTAATGAGAGTAGATCACAGTACAATGACTTACAGCAACTATAGAATACACATTTAAGTGCACATGGTATATTCAAATAAAGTAGGCCATATGCTGGGCTTAATCAAATTCAATGAATTTCCAAAAACTTAGACTCAAAACAATGTTATATAGCACATAGAATTTAATCATTAATCAGTAACAATAATAAACTATCAGAGCAAACCCCAAATATCTGTAAATATCAAAGTAGACTTTAAAGTAAAAGTACTATAGAGTCTAAGAGGTAGCATATAGTCATTGAACCAGGCCATTTTTAAAATAATTTTTAGAACTAATAATCTAATTACAGCTTTAGTTTTCTGGCTGAAAATTATCAGGAAATACAGAGGGGACACAGTAAATATACTCTTGTAATAAAATCATCTAAGTCCAGACTACAGGATACTTTTCAAAATAAATCACCACTTCTCTTCCAAAAATACAAGGAAAAACTGAAGAAGAATCTATTAAGTAATTTAAGAGAAATGGCCACTTGCTTCATACATGGACCTTAACTGCAGACTGATAAAAAAAAAGACAAAATGCAAAAAATAACACTATAAGGGAATTTGAATATTTGACAGAATGTTAAATGATAACTTTTAATAATGGTATTATAATATGTTTTTAGAGAATCATTATATTTTTTGAGACACATGCTGAGATACTTATAGATAAAATGGGTGAAAAGATAGGACCTTAAAGATTTATTTCAAAATAATATAGACATAAGAATAGCAAGTGGTAAGGGGGAAGATATAATAATAATGACCAGGTTCAATGGCCCATCTGTGAAATCTGGGCAATGGCTTCATCAGAAGTTATTCCATATTCTTTCCACTTGTGTATATATCTAAAATTCTCCATTTCAGAAGTTTTATAATAAAAGGTATATCACCATAGTGCTATAAATTATGACATGAGCAGTGAAAAACTGTTATATTCCAAAAATATAAATATGTAAGATGCTTGTTCTACAAATACATCTCAACAGTTTCATCAGTACTTGTCTTGATAAGCCTTTGAAAAATACTTTTAAAGAAGCAAATGAGAAAAAAGAAGGTTATTTCAAGGTAATAAGTATGTATGTGTGTAATTTCCCTGATTATTAATGATATTGTGTATTTTTTCATGTCTACTCACCATTCAGATTTTCTTTAGAGGAAAAAGCTTTGTACCAAAAAGTAATGACAGTTTCAGATATCTTTTCATGTGTCTGGATATACATACCCTATTCTCAGAAATGTGAGTTGCAATTATTAATCTCATAATATTGTCTATTAAAAGATAAAAATATCTTCATTTTATATAGTCAAATAATTAAATGTTCCCATTTTTATCACTGTATTTTCTATCTTGTTTTAGAAAATAATCTCTGCTCTAGGCGCAATGAAACAATCCCTTTTTATTTATCTTTAAAGCTGTATCACTTTGTCTGTTTCTGGATCTATTCAGTTTGTCTTTTTACTTTATCTTTTGGTCCACACCACACTGTTTCAATTATGATAAGGTGTAACAAGTCATGCCACCTGCTCTTTATTATTTAAGGTTATAATGACTATTTCCAGTCTTCCATAAATCCATATTAATTTTAGAATTACACTATAGATTTCTACACAAAAAGTATTATGATTTTGAATGGATCTGCACACAAATCAACTTGAGGAAAATTGACACTTTAACAATACTGACTTGTAAGAAGACAAAGATGTGCCTCCCAAGAACCCACCACGTTGGGTCAGGGAGGTTCAAACAAGAAGACAACTAGCCTGCCTTCCTGATGAGTGGCTCGCAACTGGCACAGACTCCAGGAAGAGAAAGATGTGCCTCCCAAGAACCTGCCATTTTGGGTCAGGGGGGTTCGAACCAGAAGACAATTAGCCTGCCTTTCTGGTGAGTGGCACGTGACCAGCATGGACTCGAGGAAGAGAAAGATATGTGCCTCCTGTAAGCCTACCGGGCATGGGCTAAGAATCAAGAACAGCCCTTCCTCCTTACCCCCCTAAGCAACCTGCTGGTTCACAGGACTGGCTAAGTTGATAGCAACTAAGGTACATGAAGCAACTAAATGCTTGTATTGTTTGGTTGATTTTGCAGGCCTGGGACCAGCAGTCTGAACATCTCTTGGGAAGATGACAGTATGCAATGTGGCAAATATGGGGGATTCCCTTCTATCTTGTCTTTGAGGCCCAATATTGTTCTCACTGTTTTGCTTTATTCTGATTAATTTTTTTTTTGCTTTATTTCATAATCTGTTTTTATTGGTTTTATTCTGTTTTGTTTTTGGTTTGATTTTCTATACCTGATGGAATGGTCAACTATTGTGAAGATAACAAGATATACTATAGTAGCTATTGTTTTCCTAGTATTTTTGCTTTGAAGTTCTGTACCAGTTCTGTTTTGTTTTGACTTTGTTTTGGTATGTTTTATTGGATTTTACTATCTTTAAAATAAAATAAAAAACAATACTGACTTGCTGAATCATGAATATTTCCATCTTTATAATTACTTAGGTCTTTCTCAAAAAATTTTTCTCTAAGTTTTCTCCAGAAAGGTCTTCATGCTTTTTAATATATTTATTCCTAAAAACTTGATACTTTGATGTTGTTAAAAATATTACCTTTACAAGTTTTATTTTCTAATTGGTCGGCATTGAAGTATGGAGATACAATTGATTTTGTATATTGATTCTTGTATTCAGAAACCTTGCTAAGCACTTATTAAATTTATAACTCATCAACAGGCTATTTTGTATTTCTTATGTATCCAATAATGCCGTTTGTGATCACGTGTTTATTTCTTCCTTTTTGATCTTTATTTATTCTCCTTTTTTTCATCTTATCACTCTGCTTTGAATCTCCATTACATTAAAAAACTGAAGTACTAGGAATAAAAAGCATTATTGTCCCATTTCTGATTTCAGAAAGAAAATTTTTAATATTTTCTTAGAATATTTGCTGTAAGGTTTTTGTATATACTCTTTATATTAAAGACATTCTCTTCCAATCCTATTTTGTAGTGAATTTTTATCATAAATTAATGCTGAATTTTATCAGGTTTTTTCAGACATCTAATGGCTACATAACTTTTATATTTATTCTGATGACATGATAAATTATACTATTTTAATATAAAATAAAACACGCATTGCTAAGATAAACTCCATTTGGTCATATTGCATTTTTCTTTGTATTTATTGCTTCAATGATGCTTAGTCTTTTCTCAGGATACCTTTAACTATATTCAAAAGTAAGCCTGTTCTGTAATTTTTCATCCTTGTGTTATTCTTGCTAGATTTTGGTATCAACTCATAAGACGAGCTGTGGAATATACTCTCTTTTGTCTTCTTTGGAATAGTTCATGCAAAGCTTGAGTTTCTTTTTACTCATTTGGTAGAATTTGCCAGTAAAGTCAAATAGATCTATAATTTCTTTGCAGAGCTTTTAATTATTAAGTTTCTCTAATGGTGCAGGATTTTTTCAGTTTTCTATTTTTCTTATATCTGTTTCTTAAATTTGTATTTTTCTAGGATTTGTCCATTTTTCAAAACTTTCAAGTTTACTAGAAAAGTGGATCACAATATCCTCTTATTACCTGCAGAATGCACTTTTTGCTGGAATGAAATACTTATTTTTCAAATGAAAAGTTATAAGCCTTTTAATTTCTCTTTTCAGTCTCAGAAGATTATTTTGCTGTCTTACTGAAAATCACAATCACTGCAACACCAAAAACTTTACGGTGGTCAGTAGGTTCAGTAACTTGTATTCAAAATTACCTAGAAAAGAAGGTTGTCTGGCCTTAATACTCTCTAAAGTGGAATCACAACTTCTTTCCTTTTTAGTTTGGTTCAGTTCAATTTCATTCATTAAACAATGTAAAGATCTTTTACTTACTTTGTTAGATTGATTCTTAAGTATTTCATTTTTCTCAATGTTATTGTAAAAGGTGTGGTTTCCCTCATTTCTCTCTGAGTTTGTTATTTGTGTACAGGAATGCTATTGATTTTTAAATGTTGAGTACATCCTGCTATGTGACTGAAGTTGGTTATTAAATCTAGAAGTCTTTTAGTGGAGTTCCTGAGGCCTTCTATGTAGAGAATGATGTCATCTGCAAATAATGGCAATTTAACTTCTCCTTTTACTATCTTTATTCCTTTTATTTCTTTTGTATAATTGCTTCAGCTGTTTCCAGAACATTAAACAAAACTGCAAGATACCAGGGATACATGTTCTTGCTTTCAAAATACTTGCTCCCTGGATAGGGAGAGATTCTGGTAAAGAAGTAAATACCATCTCGAGAAATGAGTTTTACTTTGTGTATGATACAGAGAAGTCAATATGCTATAGAAGCATAAGGAGGGGTATTCTTACTCTTCTTTTATAACTTGGTGTTATAAAATGGTGGAGTAGTAGGAAAAGAAAAGGAGAAGAAGACAGGAATAGCATCCTGAATGGATTTACATATCATACTTAGGAATTATGTTGGGGTAGCATCAGAAGCTTTGAAGTTACTTAATTTCCTCACATTAGGAAGTTAGTAATGAAGAAAAATATTGAGTACTTACAAGAGTAACAACTTCAACAATCTAAAATTATATAAAGAACCATAATCCTACCTATTAGCAAAATACAAATTTTCAATATATGAAAGTCGAAAAGCCATACTAAAGGTTTGAGTTGAAAAGCAGATCATACTTGCTCCTGAATAAATAAGACAGCTTAGGGAAAAAGACAGTACAGGCAAGTATTGCAATGTCCATACCTATAACAAGAGGCTCCATAGGGACATTCAGGTCGCTCATCAATCTCATCTTGACCCGTGACTGGCACATCTCCATAATCACTATCACCAGGGTGGCTAAAGTGCTGAAAATGGACAGGATTCTTTCTATAAGGATGACAAACACATTACCAGGAAAAAAATTAATAGGATATTCTAATTTTTGTTGCTGTATTATAGTAATAGTATATTTTTATTACTGCATTACTCCATTTTATAAACCTGTTACAGTTTATCCATTTTACTTGAAATTTTCAGTTATTTAGGCTGCTGCCTTTTATAAGTGATACTGCAGTAAGCCTTTTTATACACAGAGATAGACATTTCCTGAGGACATTATTAGGAGTAGTCAGGTTTGATCAGCTCAGGTTTGATCAATGCTGCCAAATTTACAAGATGAGTGTATTAATTTCACTTCCACTAACAGTTATTAGAGTACAGATTTTCAAGAATCCATCACCACTTGGCACTGTCAGTTTTTTGTTTTGTTTTGTTTTGGTACGTGTTTAATAGTATTTATAGCAGAGACTACTGCCTTGTTTAAAAATTGTGGTTAAAAATCCATAACAAAATTTAACATCTTAACCACACAAGTGTTAACTAGTGTGAAGTATATTTACATTATGTACAGCTAATTGCCCCATTTTTTTCCATCTTGCAAAACTGAAATACTAATTTTTTTTTTTTTGTACCAGGGATCAAACTCACAACCTCGCACCTGCCAAGCAGATGCTTACACCACTGAGCTAACTCCCCAGCCCTACTTTTTGAGACAGGGTCTCACTGTGCAGTTCAGGCTGGCCTTAAACTCACTTTGTAGCCCAGGCTGGTCTTGAACTCACAAAGATCCTCCTGCCTCAGCCTCCCGAGCACTGGGATTAAAGGTGTGTGCCACCATGCCCAGCTGAAATTCTAATTCATTAAAATATAACTCACTATTTCCCTTATCTCTGTTCCCCAGTAACTGCTATTCTAATTTGCTTCTATTCATTGGACTATTATCATATATTTAATATAAGTGATATCATAGAGTGTTTATCATTTTATGACTGGTTTATTTACTATATTATTTAGAGCTGCTGTGAACATGGCTGTGCAGACAATTCTTTTGAGATCCTGTTTCCAATTCCTTTGGATATCTAGCATTGAAGTACTGTATTTTATCATATGGTACTTATCTTTTTAATTTTTTGAGGAAAGTTCTACTGTTATCCAAGTGGCTGCACCATTTTACATTCCCACCAAAGGTGCACTGAGTGTTCCACTTTTTCAGATTTATTATGTCCTATTTTTCATAGTAGCCACCTTAACAGGTGTGAGATGATATCTCAAGTGATTTGTATTTCCCCAATGATAAGCAATGTTAAGCAACTTTTATATGTTCTTGGGTTACTTACATATATTTTTTAGAAAAATGTCTATTCAAGACCTTTCCTCTTTGAATCAGGTTATTTTTTGAGTAACAGTTCTTTATAATTCTGGGTATCAACTTTATCAGATATGCAATTTGTGTGTGTTTTTCTACCATTCCATGATATCTTTTTATTCTGCTCTTATGTAGTTTGATGCATAGATATTTTCAATTTTGATGTAGTCCTGTTTAACTATTCTTATTTTTTTTGGCCTGTATTTCAATGTCATACCAAAGCAAAATTTGTCAAATCTAATGACCTGAAGATTTTCCCTGTTTTCTTCTAAGAGATTTATAAGTTTAGGTTTTATACTTAGGTCTGTTATGGCTTAGATCTAAACATTCACCCAAAGCCTCATGCAGTCATAGACAGGGATTTTCAGAGGTAGTTTGATCTAGGGTATATAATGCTGGATCAGAGATGTGATACTGGGATTGATTCAAAGTGTGATGCTAGAATTAAGGGTGTATTACTTGCCCGAAGAGTGGGTAGCATGGATAAAATACAGGAAACAGAAAGAGGGCTATTGTTGCTTTCTGCTTACTGCTTGCTGCCTTCTGGCTCTGAGACACCCCTCTACCATGCTACCCTGCTTTAGAGCCAGCCAACTATGAACTGAAACCTCTGCAAACTGTGAGCTACAATAAACCTTTCCTCTTTTAATTCTCGGTGTCAGGTATTTTGTCTCAGCAATAAGAAAAGTAACTAAGACAAGGTCATTGATCCATCTTAACTTAATTTTTAAATATGATATAAGGTAAGCATCTAACTTATCTTTTGCCCATGAAAATCCAGTCTTCCTACTGCTATTTGTTAAGAAAGAAAAAGATCCTATCCTCTCCCTTATTGAATTACCTTGACATTGTTGTTGTATATTACTTGGCCATGTATACTAGGATTTGTTTCAGGGTTTTCTATTTTATTCCACCAGTATATATTTCTATCCTTATGCTAGCACTACTCTATTTTGATCATTACAGCTTTGTTAGAAGTTTTGACATCAAGGAGTATGAGACTTCCAACCTGATTCTTTTTCAACACTATGTTGGCTATTCACAATTCCTTAAGAGTATATGAATTTTAGAATGGAATTTTCTTTTTCTGAAAAAAATAGAAAATGGACCTTGATAAGGATTGCATTAAATCTATGGATTAACGTAGGTAGTGTGACGCCTTCACTGCTCATGTTGTCTAAATGCACTTGCTTGTGCCCTATAATATCAAAGCCCAACAGTTGCAACAAAGACCATATGGCCAAGCAAGTTAAACATATTTATTTATGGCCCTTTAAAAAGTTTGACAAACCTGGACCTGTAGCATTATGTTTTAATATGTGTTTCCCTAATGACCAATAATCATTAAAACATTCTTATATGCTTTAAGGTCTATTTGGAGAACCTCTTTTGATCCTTTTCTGTACTGAGTTGTCAATCATTTTCTTATTGACAGTCAGTTATTTTGAATAAAACCCCTTTGATAAATGTAGAGCAAATATTTCATATATTTTATAGCTTAACTTCTCATTCTTTTAAAATTACATTTCAATTTAACTAAAATAGTAATTTTAATATTCTTCGATTGATCGACTGAGTTACCTGATTATGATTATTGGTTTTTATCACACTCAGGAAATCTTTGCTGCCCCTATACCATGCATATATTCTCCTCCATAATCTTCTGCTAATTCTTTTGTTGTATGTTTTAACTTTTTAAATCCATCTGAAATTTATTTTTTTCTGATAGGTAGGGAACAGAAATTAAGATTTATTATTTTTCATATGAATAGGAGATTACCAAATACCACCAATATAAAGTTCATGATGCTTAATCCCTGGATCACCAGTGGCACTTCTGTTATAAAAAAAGCCATGCAAGTTTGGGTATAGACTATTATTTTGCACTATTTGTCTATCCTTATACTAATATTATACAGCTTACTATGTGATGGTGCAAATCTTTCAAGTTTAAGGACTATGTCTGTATTCTAGGGCCTTTAGCAATTTGTTATAAAGTCAGTTTGTCAATACACACACACACACACACACACACACACACACACCTTAAAGGAATTTGAAGCCAGGCGTGGTGGTGCATGCCTTTAATCCCAGCACTTGGGAGGCTGAGGTAGGAGAAGCGTTGTGAGTTTGAGGCCGGCTTGGGCTACAATGTGAGCGCAAGGCCGGCCCGAACTACATAGTGTGACCCTGCCTTGAAAAACTAGGATTCGGAGTTTGGCTCAGTGGTTTAAGTGCCTGTTTGGCAGGCACGAGGTTGAGTTTAAACCCCGGTGCCAAAAAAAAAAAAAAAAGGAATTTGATAAAAGACTACTTTGAATTTATAGGTCAATCTGGGGTAAATTATATATTTACAACATTGAGTCTTCTAATGTATACATGACATATTCTCCATTTATTTAAGGCTTATTTAATGTCCCAGTACAATCATCATATATGTTTTGTATCTTTTGTTAGATTTAGTAATAGGTAGTTAAGGTTTTGAGACCGCTGTAAATGTTATAGAAATATCTTTACTTTGAAATAATACTATGAATCTACTGCTAAGCTATAATTCATTTACTAATGCAAAGAATTTATCTGAAAATTATTCAGAATTTTTAAAGTTTTTTACAGTTATGTCACCTTAAATAATTATAGTTTTATTTCTTCCTTTCCAATCCATATTAGTTATTTGTTTTACTAGCTTTATTGTATTACCTATGATCTCTATTATGATGTTGGATAAAAGTAGCAACAGTGAACATAGTTTAATTCCTAACATTATGGGAAATTTTCAATATTTCACCATTCAGTATGATGGAAAATTCTTAGTTTCTGTAGATATTCTTTATTAAACTAAGTTTTTCTAGTTCTATACACTAAGAATGTTTTTCATAAATGGAATGTTAAATTTTATGAAATAATTCTGTATACTGAGATGATCATTACAACTTTTCTCTTTTAATCTGTGTTATAGATTGAACTGCGTCCCTCCAAAATTCATATAGAGGAAGACCTACTCCCTAATGACTGTATTTGGAAACAGAACCTTTAAAGAGATAATTAAGATAAAAAATGTCAAATAGGTAGGGCCCTAATCCAATTTGACTGGTATTCTTATAAAATGAGGGAGAGATACAAGGCAGGTGTTAGGACAGGAGAAAGGTCACAGAAAGGCAGATAGGGAGATATAAGACATCTATAAACCAAGGAGAGAGATCTCAAAAGAAACCAAACTTGCTGACACCTTGACAAAGTACTTCTGGCCTCTAGTACGGTGAGAAAATAAACTTCTGTTGTTTAAGCATCCCAGTCTGTGGTATGATACAGTATCCTTTAATATTGCACACTAATACACTAATATCCCTAGCACACAAATACAACCTATTAATATTGTAAATTATATTAGTTAATATATGAATATTAAACCAACTGTGTATAAGTCAAATTTAGAATAAATATAACTTTGTTGTGTTACAGTAGTCTTTTAATACATAGCTGGAATCAAATTCAGTATTTTATTTAGAATCTTTGACTCTATATCCTTATTAGATTTTACTAGTTTCATGAAATGTGATGGAAGATGTTCTTCTTCCTGAAATTATATACATACATATATACACATATATAGTTATTCTTCTTCCTTAACATAATTCATCACTGAGGCAATCTGGACCCATACTATTCTTTGTGATAATATATTATATTTAATTATGAATTTATTTTTAATACATATGGGACTATTTTGATTTTACATTTCTACTTGTATGCACTTTGGTAAGGATCATACACACATATTCATGAAATTGTTCTGCACATACTAACTTGCAGAAGACAGAAAATATGAGTAATGGACTTGCTTTATCACAACCCACTCTTGCAGTAATAAGGGTATAGCACCATAAGAGCAAGAACTCATTCACACAAAAAGACAATAATCCACTTCCCCATAATCCAAACACTTCCTCTCTGCCTCCTGTCCCAACACTGCCACACCAGGGATTAATTTTGCAACACATAAATACTGGGGGACACAGTCAAACCATAGTACCCTCTTCAGTTCTAGTGCTTCTTATCTTAAATTTAACTTTATCTTACATTAGCATGGATACACGAACTCTTCTTCAGTTAGAGTTTATAATTTTTCTTCATCTTTAAACTTTCAACCTTCATGTGTCCTTAAATTTAAGATGTGAGTTTTGTAAGTAAATAGAAGGTTTTTTCTTTTCATCCAGAAAGATATTGGATAAATAGAAAAAGCAATATAGTAAAAGATGGCAGAGTTAAAAATCAGGTATATAAATAATTACATTATACTGTATTTAAAGAAATCAAATATCCCCAATTAATAATGAGGATTGTCATTCTTAAATGTATATGTAAGAAAACAAGAAAGATTCACAATCTATGATCCAAGCTTTTACTTTAAAAATTTAGAAAAGGCACAGCAAATTGAAGAGCACAGAAGAGACAATAAAGGGGTAGAGAAGAAAGTAATGGAAAAAAAGACATAAAATGGAAAAACCAAAACTTGTTTATTTGAAAAGACTAACAATATGAATTATCTCTACATAGACTGAAAAAGAAGACTGAGAGAGAAAAGGCAGCACAACGGTGTGGGAACAGATTACAAGTACTGGAAACAAACATAAAGAACGTCACTAAAAATTTTCCAGACGTTGAAAAGATAGAAAGATAATGAGAGAATATTGTAACAAAATCTTATGCCATTCAATTTGCAAACTTGAAAGAACTGAACAATACTTAATACTGTATATTCCATTAGTACTGTAAACATGTTTTAAAAATCAGATATAAGTCGAATTGTCTCTTATTAGCACATATGAAAAGTATTTCTTAATTACAACTTACAGGAAAAAGAGATGAAAAAAGGTGTGCTATGTACATGTACCAACTCCACACAAGGAATGTAAACATACACTGCAACCATGCACTAAAAAATTTTTTTGCATGTTTTACATGTTGTATAAATTTTGCTTAGTACAGTCAACATTCATATTTATGTTCATAATTTTCCCCTCTAGGTATCTATGCTTCAATATTCAGGGCCTCTCTTGCTCAGTAAACACTGAAATCCATTTACGTTGTCTAAGCCCCACAAGAGTCCCCAAAACCTGCTTGGCCTCTTAACCCTCAGGTAACATTAAAAATCTGGCAACTGTCACAATGGGAAAAGGCGATTCAAAATCTTGGTGCCTTTGATGTTTTCAGATGTAGTGTTCAGCATTTCTAGCTGTTCTCAGTGGGAGGTTTTATCTTCAACAAGATGCTTCACCTTTAACGGAAGTAAAAACATTACAATATATACCATTAATCCTTAGATCACTTATGTGACCTTATATAGATAAAAGCTACAAGTTATAATTGAGGAATACATTTCATATGTGCTATAAGAGACAATTCAACTTATGTCGGATTTTTAAAACCTGTTTACAGTACTAATGGAAGATACAGTACTAAGTGGAAAAACTGTATGGCCCTAAAAGAGTAAACTCTTCAAACATATTTTTTTGGAAACAACAGTTCCCACAAACAAAGCTAGATGGTATAATGTTCTTACTATTTCATAAATGTTTGAAATAAGATATAATTGCTGTAGAAATGTTGAATTTGAAGTTTGTGTGGATTTTACTGGTACATATCCAGATACAAAATTCAATACAGAAATTGGTTGTGGAAATACAGATTTGGAAGTTGATAGGACAGAATTGAATAAGACTAACCTTGGAAATAATGTTCTGCCTGTACTGAGACAAAACATACAAATAAATAACTGGAAATCAAATACTGGATACTAAATATTAGATTTAATAAAGAAAAGTTAGAAACAGTCTGAGGTTAAAAAATAAAAAAGCGTTGTGTAGAATAGAGAATGAGCAGGTTAGAAGAACACAGAAATGTCAGGAGATAAATGTCAGAGAAGAACTCAGAAAGGACTGAAAGTGAGCAGCGTTTCTAAGCAACAGAAGCAAGACGAAAAGAATGACAAGTCCAAAGGACATAAAATAGCATGACTGACTCAAAAGATTATAGGACTTCAGGGCCTTCTGAACCATGCTAAGAAAACTCAACTTCAGTCACTCATTCTATACAGAAAAATAATGTTATTGGATTCCCTCCATCCTTTTCTTCATTTTTATCTTTGTTTTTATTTTCTTAGCCAAATCACTGAGGCAACAATGAGGAATGTAAGCTGGGGGAGAGTATGGAGACTTAGGTAATTCTTCATTTGTCCCAAGGAGAGACATCAGTATGAACTAAAGTAGTAGCACTGAAGCTAAAGAAAATGATTTTGAAAATGTTCATACATAACAAGAACTCAATATATGTCATTTCCTCTTTTGTTACAAACAAACATAAACAATTTATTTTCAAGGTTTCAGTGTTAAACAGTTTTCAGGTATTAATTATGTACATCAAAATTAGGGGAAAACTGAAGTATTTACAGTCAAGACTGACTTATACTAACATGTATCTTTATCAAATATGAATGAATATGATCTTGATAAAACATTTAATCACCTTTTAACAAAGATAAAATGATAGTACTCAATGCTATCATGGAATGAATTGTGTCCCCCTAAAAATTCTTATGTTGAAGCTCTAATCCCCTGTATTTAGAGATTGCCTTTAAAGAAATAAATAAGATTAAATGAAGCTGGGTACGGTAACACACACCTGTAATCCCAGCACTTGAGAGGCTGAGGCAGGAGGATAGCCATGAGCTCAAGGGCAGCATGAACTACACAGAGAGACTTCGTCTCAAAACAAACAAACAAACAAACAAATAAATAAAAGATTAAATGTGGTCACAGAGTAGGCCCTAATCCAATATGACTGGTAGTCTTATACAATGAGGAGGAGATACTAGGGAAGTACTAGAACAGAAGAAGGCTTAGATGAGGACACCATGAGAAAGTTTGCATTTTTAAATCAGTAAAAGACGTCTCAGAAGAAATCAAACACATCACCACTTTAATCTAGGAATTCCAGTCTTCACAACCATGAGAAAATACAATTCTGTTGTTTAATCCACCCAAAAAAATCAAAAGTAATCGAAGTTTATATATGTTTATTCTGCAAGTTTTTATTTTATGTTCCAAATGTACTAAGGCCATTGCAAATAGACATAATTGGATATAAATGCAACAATTAGAACTGCTAAAATTGAAAAATATGGTATTTCAAGTGCTAAAATAATGCATTTTAAAGAAAAATAATATGAATGTAAAATTATCAAAGTATGTGATGTAAATATACTATTTATGTATAATACAACAAGCTACCAAAATGTACCATTAAGATATTTAGTCAGTTGTTTTATAAGATGGGATAGTTACTCAAGGTACCACTACAAAAATAGAAAAGAAAATACAGAAATTTAATAAGCTACCGAAACACAATCTAACAGTATCTAAGTTTTAGACTATACAACTACTTATGAAAACTTTGCTCTAATGTTAGGACATTAAATAAGCAGGTATTTAAGTCTGAGTGATTCAGTTTTCAAGTCTGGATTCTTCAGTATTCAGATCCTTTCATTAGTCAGCATGTCTACATATAAAACATTTAATTCCCCATTGTATCTTAAAAGCCTCTGGCAAGATTTGCTAGAATCCATACTGAGAAAGTACAAGCCAGGAAAAACACGGTAAAGCTCCTAACATTTAGGCCAATGTGATTTTATTATGTTTTTAATACACTACAGGTTTTATATACATAGCTACATGTTGTTAAACAATGGCATTACATGCTACTTGTAATTTCATTTTACCTGTAGCAGTTTGCTCCATACATGCAGGATGACCTCTTGATCTTGTTCTCTTGTGAACTTTGTGGAAGTGAATCAGTTGACTTTGCCTGCAAAGTTTCAGAACTGGAAGGTTCACAGTTGGACTTAGGATGAGATCTCTGAGACTCACAGCGGAATAACTTGCCTTGGACACTCGAACAAGTCTCAGAAAAGCTTGCTGGCTCATCTTCTTTATTTAGTGTTCCTTTGGTCATGTTTTTATGTTCAGAAATCATACCAAGTTTCACAAATGGAATTTCATTTCTCTGTGTATTAATCTTCAAAGTCTGCATACATGGATTACTTAATGTGGTTGCAGAAAATGATTCTGACATTTTCTATAAAAAATGAGAAATAAATGAGACTTTTTAAAATATATATATATATATACATTTAAGCATAAGAGTATGAAAATACAAGATCCATGCAATATAAATTTTTAAAACTTCAAGTTTCACATTTTAAAGTTATTTTAAAATGTCACTATTTTCTATGGCTCTAGTTTTAAATTAATTTGCAGTTATCAGAAATTAAATTTACAGTTGTAATAAACCTTTACAATCATGTCAAACATTCACTGAAAAAAATAGTAAGAAAAAATATACATAAACGTAAGTTAAAACATGTGATTTCATTTGAACACAATCTCTCCCAAAAATAGCTCTTAAATTTTAATGATGAACAATGCATCATGCTCTTACTATGTACTGACCTTATAATTTCTTATACATTACTGAAGTACTCTACCCTCTAAATATAATTACTATTTTTTCCTACAGTTGAATGACAAATCTCTTCCATGCTCATAAAAAAATTTTCATGAAGGTATAATATGATCAATTCAAAAAAAAAAGCATGTTTCCTTTGAAATGGTCTAAATAAAAGTTTCAGTTTAACAAGATTAAAAGTGCTTTGAACCAAATAAATATTCTCATTAGCACTGTAGAATCTGTTTAATTTCCACTTATCACCAGCATAAATAGTAAGACCAGTCTTGTTAAAAATGACCTCTTACTGACTTCTATTTCTTGCAGAGTAGAAACTTCTCAGATAAACACCAGTCCTACTGGTAACCATTTCTAGGATGTGATGACAGCACACCAGATGCACATGAGTGTTTACTTCCATTTTAAGTAATGACTCTTATGTTGGCTACCATCTGGAAAGGGCTTGTTTTGATATTACTCAATATCCAATAGCTCAAATTTCTGAAGACATTATTAAAATGAATTCTTTTAGACTAATTATTTATTTTAATTTTAAAAAAACACAACATATGACATCAAAATACTCAAACTGATTAATCACCTTTAAATGGAATCTAGGCCTTGATTCTGTATAACAAGATAAACTACAGAAAAAGTAATCATTTGGCTATCTCTTGTAGCTTATCCTTGGCTTTTGGTGGCATTCATACCAAATCCAGAACCATACACTTTGCTTCCAAGATGCTCAACTATAACCCAATCTCACTGTCTTCCACTGTAGGAACCCCTGGCATATACCAGCAACTGGAGCTGCAGACTGGAAATAAGGCAATCCCGGCCTGCCCCCCACTTGACAGTTTCCTACTAGGTCAGCTCTCCCTAGTTTTCCTTTTTCCAGTTCAGCAATGGGTAGATCACTAGCATAAAACACCAGTTTCCTGTTCCAGTTGACATTTCCAAACTCACAAATAATTCTCTTAAGAATGCCACTCTTAGCCAGGCGTGGTGGTGCGTGCCTTTAATCCCAGCACTTGGGAGGCTAAGGTAGGCAGAGCATTGTGAGTTTGAGGCCCGGCTTGGGCTACAACATGAGCGCAAGATCGGCCTGAGCTACGTAGTGTGACCCTGCCTCAAAAAACTAGGGCTGAGAGTTTGGCTCAGTGGCTTAAGTGCCTGTCTGTCAGGCAAGAGGTTGTGAGTTTGATCCCCGGTGCCGCAAAAAAAAAAAAAAAAAAAGAATGCCACTCTTCATTTTAGAAAGAGAGAAAGTAATATCTCCCTACAAATACTTCTCTCCTCTACACTAACTTCATGACTACTTGGTTCTTTGTGTCTAAAGCCTGGGGATGGAATGGCAAGCACTTCTCAAATCTTTCAATGAGCTTTACAGGGAAAGGCTTGGTTCTCACAGTTGAGGAAGATGGGGTGATGGCCTCCTTTCAAACATGGGATACTGTTAGGGAAGAAGTTTGACGTTAGCAGGCCTGGAGTTAGGCAGCTGGGGACCACATAAAAAAGGGACATGATGTGCTCTTTTTCCCCCTTTTACTCCATTTTCTTAATCATTAGCTATAGATAAATCCAAACAAGCTTATGGTTTCAAGCTATACCCCAAGAGAATATAACCTCTTCTGAGCATGCTGATCAGGTCCAGGGCCATACAAAGTCCAGAAGTCCAGGCCATAAATTAGGGTTTAAAAAAAAGTCTCAAGGTCTCAAAACTAAATTCAAACAGTTCACCTAGAGAGTAAATAGGAACCTTCTTCTCCCTGAAGTTGGTCAAAACAGTTCCGTGTTCTTTGTAAAAGAACAATGATCTTGGAGGAAAGAAATGATATTCCTTGAAGACTAATATAATCATACAAATATGCTGAACCTTAAATCATGTTGGCACTTGCCTACCTTCATGTTTGAAAGTATATTCTCTCTACCATTCTAGAAATCTAGCACTTTCCTATAGACTGCCTATACTCTATACAACTGTTCTTATGCCTTGCCTGAATTCTTTCCTTGAAGATACAACAACCATGGAGTTTCTGTGGTTTCTCCTGGTATGAGAACCAGGTCTGCCAGTACCTATTTAAAGTATTTTTGTCCCCAGCATGTGGACTCAGTCACAAAAACACAGGAAAAAACCCTACTCAACAACCTGTCATATTTACTGCAGGAAAAAAAAATAAGACACAATTTAAAAAGCAGTTAAAAATTAGAATACATTCTTATTATGAAGCATGCAGATGCTGAAATAATAATGACATATTCAAGAATGTTTTTAATTAAGCAAGAGTAAGAACCACACTATGGTACCACTTATCTTTTTTAAAAATTCCTTATGTATTTACATTTACTTGGGTAAATCCAAAAGAAAAGTTTTACAATGATATGAGATCAAGGGATAAGGCAAATAAAAGTTTTCATTTTTTATTCCACATGCTTCTGAGTATTCTACTTTTGATAATAAATACATATTAGATTAGTATGTTATTTAAAAACTAAAAACCAGGCTGGGGAATGTAGTTCATTTGTAGAGTGCTAGCCTAGCATGCATCAAGTCTAGGGTTCAATCCACAGTATCAATAAAAAAGAAAGAAAAACCAAAGAAAAGAAATTAAATATATAGCATCACAGTTAAACTCACCCTACTTCCACGAAATAAAAAGAATTTGTCTTATTTTAAAAAAAACTTTAAATCTTCACAAGGAATATGTTTAGCATGTTATTTTCAAAGAGCAAGAAATGTTAAATTCCCATATCAATACAGTACTATGGATCACGGGTTCTCAAATGTATTTTAAGAGGCACAAAAGTTGGAATTTGTGATGCTCTTTATGGAACTGCATGCGATACTGATATAGAGTAGACCCTTGGCATTCAAGAATTTAAAATTCATTATTTTAATTATTTATAAATGATCCCTAAAATCCATTACATGCAGTGATTTGTAAGTTTGCTGAGACATAAATTCAGTGTGCCAGTTATAAAGTTCATGAACTAGAGCAAGTCACTGAACGGGTAAATGAGAGAACAGCAAAGAGGGAAGGTGCTTTGTATGGCAGGTGAGAGAAAAACTGTTCCATTTTTTCTAGCCTTGCACATTGATTATTTCTTAAGACTAGATGAAAATGTCAAGGATTTAGTGGAAGCATGAAGATTCATGATGAAGTGCTTATTATTTCCTACAATGTAAAACTACATGTCTTAGTTACTTTTCTCACCACTGGGACAAAATAACCTAATAATAACTTCAAGAAGAGAGGTTTATTTAGTTCAGAGGCTTCAAGGCAGGAAGGGATGGTAGAATAGTCTGGGAAAGGAAGGCTGCTCAGTTCATGGCAGCCAGGAAGCAGAAAGTAAAGGGAGGTACCAGGAAGAGAGATATGTGCTACCAGGTCTCACCCCCAGAATCCTGCCTCCTTAGATAAGATCCCACCTCTTAATGGTCAGTCAGGTAAATACTCATATAATCTAATCACCTTCTAAATGCTTGAGGCTTTGGGGCTATTTTAGATCTAAACCATAACAATATATGTTAGATGTTAGGCAAAAAGTTACCAGAAGGCTGAGAGACAGGCGGCTTTGAAAAGCAAAGAAAATGTTTTTTCTCTCTTCACTTTCTTAAGTCATTAGCTACATATAAAATTCATGCAAACTTGTGGTTTCAAACTTTAGCTCAAAGACTGTAACATCCTCTGAGCATGCTGATAAAGCCCATACATAGTCCACAGCATGGATTAGGGGATGGTCACAGTCTCAGAACAAACTAAAAGGAGATATTCATCTAAGGAGCTGACTTAGTTATTCTTGCTGCTGAGACAAAACACCTGACACCCAGAGTTAAAGGAGGAAAGGTTTATTTAGCACACAGTTTGTAGAGATTTCAATTCATAAACAGCTGGCTCCAAGGCAGGGCAGCACATGGCAGAGGGGCAACAGTTCATGGCAGCGGAAGACAGCAAAAGCAATAAGAAAGAAGAAAGAGACGAGCCTCTTTCTGTCCCCTGTATTGTAACCAGCCTATCTAGGACTAGGGTGGTACCAGTCTAAACAGTGGACTTACCCAGCAATCCACCCTAATTACAGCACCCTTAATCCCAGCATTGCACTACAAATCAACCATACACTTTAGATTTAGCCACTTTCAAAAAAACTCTTGACTGCCTGACGCTTTGGGGGGAAATGTAGACATAAACCATAACAGGACAAGGATCTACTTCCTCTGAAGTAGGCAAACACAGCCCAAAAAAGGAGATAATCCTTGAAAAACTCAGTCAATTACATAAATGCAATCTGAGGCCTCACTCAGTGTAACTACTATTTTGGCACTTGCTCAACTTCACGCTTGGTATTCTCTCTCACACACACACACTTGAAAATCTATCATTTTGCAATAAACTCTACCTAGACTGCAAAAATGACTTATGTGAAATATTGTTTCAAATATTTCATCAATAACACAAAAATCTGAATTGTGTTGCCAATTCCTTTTGGTGTTAGGTCCTTATGGTGTTATGACCCAGCTTCCTGGTAAGTAACATTAGAGAGCTCAGGGACTACAGCTGGCGAGAAGTGACCTTGGTGCTTGGAGATAGCTAGAATGGACTTGCCCAACAAGTTCTCTCCAATACCTCAACCATCTAAAGTTTTAATGTTCTACAACAGACAGGATAAGGAATTTCCCTTTAACATAAATTCAGTAAAATAATTTGTTGTTGTTTCCAAGCTGCCTTTGGCAAGAATGCCTGTGCTAAATTGCCTTAAAAACCCTGCAATAAACCATTAAAATCCACATGATAATGACTAAGAGATCCCAGATTTCAGGGCACAATTTCATTCTTGAAGGTTCATGTTCACATATTCAACCACTATCTAAGTATTTCTTCCTCAATATTCTATGCACCTCAGTCTTAAAACATCAAAACTGAAATACTGTCTCTGTGTTCTCTACCATAGTTTCTACTAACACAATATATGCATTCATCATTCCTGGAAATTTGGAAGTCTATCTTTCATTCCTTCTTTCCCTCACTTTCTCCAGATCTGAGCAATAAATCCTGCAGTTTTACTTCTTAGATATTTTTTTAATCCAAAGGTTCTTCACTATCCTTAGTTACAGTCCTATCTCAGATTCTCTTTATTTCTTGACTGTGTCAACGTCATAACTCTTACTCAAAATGCTTGAGATCAAAAGCATTTCAGATTTCAGGTTGGTTTTTTGTTGTTGTTGCTGTTATTGTTATTGTTTTTGGTGGGAGGTGAGGGGAGATATTTCCATAGACTTTAGCAGTTAAGCATTCCTAATCTGAAAATTCAAAATCTGAAATGCTCCCAAATCCAAAACGTTTTGAGTCTTGTCAGTATGTAAAGTGTCAGATTTCAGGGCATTTCAGATTTTGAATTTTTGGATTAGGAATTTTCCACTCATATTTTTGTCTTCTTTGCTCTTCTACCTGCTGTCCTATTTACTTGGGACCTGGTAAATTGTTCAAACCACAAGAATGTAGTAGAAGTAACTCTACATCAGTTCCAGTCCTAGGCTTTAGAAGATCAAGAAGCTGCTATTTCCTGATTCTTAGGATTCAGTTGTCAGGTGAAAGTTTCATCTAGATCAGTGAATGGCACGTGGAGGGAAGCAAAACCAGGCAGATCCCAGCTATTCCATCAGTCCTTGTTGAGGCACCCATCATGAGTGAAGCCATCTTGAATGCTCTAGGCAGTAGAGGTGACCCTTTGGCACAAGGACTGTTTGTATCATTGAAAGCTCTAAAAAATTCACCATCACTGCATCTAGCCAGTGGAGCTAAATGATTCCCAGCTGACACCAAAAGCAAATGAGCCCATCTGATGCACAGAATTAAGAGAAATAATAAATCATTGTTGGGTTAAGCCACTAAGTGTTGTGCTGGCAACAGACATAGGATACTTTTCACAAATACCATTTTGCTTCAGTTGTGTCAGGGTCCCTTCTATCATTTACAATAGACTTCTAATTAGGTTCTCAATAGAAATACCCTTGTCTTAGTCCATTTTGTGCTATTATAACAGAATACCACAGACTCAGTAATTTATAAAGAACAGAAATCTGTTCTTTCACAGTCCTGGGTTGTAGGAAGCCCAAGATCAAGGTGCTGGCATCTGGTATGGGCCTTTTTTACTGTATCTTCACTGACAAAAGTGAAAGGCAAGAGGGAAAGAACACTGTGCCCTCACACAGCAGAGGAGTAAAAGAAGCAAACCCACTCTGGCAAGCCCATTTTAGAGTAGCTTTAACACACTCATAGGAGTATGCTCACAGGCTCCTCTTGAGCTAATCACCTCCCAACATGGTTGTATTGGGGATTAAGTTTTAATATGAATCTTTTGAGGACAAAAACATTTAAACCACAGCAACTACTCTGTTCATGAGTCAATTCAAGAACCCTCATTTTTATTCCTAAATTAGACAAGTGCATAACTGTAAAGAGTTGCAGAAAAACATAAAAAAGAGGAAAAATACGAACTATTTCAAAGTAATTATCTTCGTGTAGAAAAGTTACTAGAGTCACAAAACTCTTGCACATAATCTAATATATACTGTTGAAAAATCCATTGTACCCCAAATGAGAAGACTCATATTTGAGGCTCAGGGCTCCTAGCAAAGTGACCTTGGGCCTCATTTTCCTCAAAGGTACTAAACTATACTCTCAGTAGCATTCAACTTTGAAGGCACATTAAAATGATAGGGTTTATTTGAGAGACCATGGATACACAAGTCTCACAGAGCAAGAGTCAGAAGAGAGTCTAATGATAGCAAGATGATTTCTGTCCCTTCTTGTTATTTCTTTTCTTACTCTTCCCTAAGAAAATGTAATTGATTCCTACCATGTAAATTGATCCAAGTCTACTCTGTAGGCCTAGCCAAATTGTTCTGAGTTCTCTATAAATGGCAACCTCCTACTATTAGACTAGATAGATGAGCCTAACCTTTGTTTCCGCTCATACTTAATTTTCACTCTCACATGTTCTATACCTTAACCATCTCTTGAGGACCAGCTGCTCTCCAGGGTTAAGACTGAGACTGAAACTGGGCAGAGATCAAGGTGAACTGTGGAAAGGTCCGGCTTAGGTCTTCAGCCTCAGTCATGCCCCTGGCCCAGCAATACCAGAGAAACCTGCATAAAGAGACACAAAAGCTTCAACTTTGCTTCCCCTGAGCTACAAGAGGTAAATCTTGCACAGAAGCCATAAGAGAGGATCTTAACTCCATTTTCTTATTGCTGAGACAAAACACCCAACACTCAAAGTTAAAGGAGGAAAGTCTATTTTGGCTCACAGTTTATAGTGGGTTCAGTTCATAGTTGGCTGGCTCCAAGGCAGAGACACGGCAGAGGGGCATCACAGAGGAGAAACTGCTCATGGCAGGCAGAAGGTAGCAAAAGCAGCAAAAAGCAAGTGACAAGCAGTAAGGAATGACAGCAGCCCTCTTCCGTCCCTTGTATTCTATCCAGGTACATAGCTTTAGAATGAGTAGCACTCCCAACCAAGGTGGGCCTTCACATTATCCACTCCTAGAACTATGCCAAACCAATGAGTGGACTGATTTAGTCATGGCCCTTAATCCCAGCATCACATACTTAATCCCAGAACCACACATTTTAGATCTAGCCACCTCTGAAAAGCCCCCCCTATGACCGCATGAGCCTTTAAGGGAACATCTAGACACAAGCCAGGATAAAAAGAGTGATCAGTCAAGAAGAGCTTAGGCTTTCCTAGGACCTGAGTGTACATACTTTCTTGGTATTATCAAAACCTCACAAATACCTTGAGTATCTTGGATATACTTACTGCTACTTCCTACCTATCAACTAAAAATTTTTCCTTAAAATTTTTTTCCTTAAAATTTTTCCTATGATTATCAAGTTTTACAAGTTGGAATAAACATAGTAAAACATGTATGTGAAAGATTTTCTTCTGAACAAAATAATTTCTCTTCTTGAGAAAAGGCAGTATCAATTGATATGTCAGAATTCAAAGAATAGAGTATATGAAGGCCCAACATTTATATAAAACAAGTTTTATTTTAGTAAGTTTTATGGTAAATATTCATAAGCCAGAATGCATTCTGTTTTCATTTATTAAACAAGACTCCATAAGTAAGCAAAGGAGCCCAGTCTGTAGGAACTAGGTCCACTTCTTTAGTTGGAAGAGTGGTTCCACTGACAGGCTGGTTCATCTCTCTAGGAGAAGAGGTAGGAGTAAAGGTGGTATATCCAAGGACTGACCACTCAAATGGCTGCTTGGACATTGCCAGTATTCCCACACATGCTCTTCTAAGACCAACACCCAATGCCTTTGATGCTTCCTAACACTAAAAAGAAAGGGAACTTACAAAACCTCAGCCAATGGTCTACAAGGGTTATGAAAACTGTCACCTTAAGCCATCTTTCTGTAGAGAAAAAAAAAAACCTGACTTTTCTACCCTGAAGCCATCTCTCTTTCTCTCTTTTCAAAAATGCATCCAAAAAAAAAGGTCTCATTTTCTTTAAATATTCAATGTTAAGGAACACCAATCATTCTAGAGTTAGTAAAACCTGAAAGAATAAAGGAAAGAGCTATGAATACTATTAGGATCACTACAGACGTGATCCTGCAACCAATTATTAAGAACTACTCCATCATTTGTTCTCTTCATACTTAGCAAGAAAAACATGATAATGTACAGTCCGTGAATGACCAATTGAATAGAACCAAAGCGATTTTCAGAATAAAGATGACAAACTTGACAAATTATAACAAAAGGAAAGAGATCATCATTTTTTTCAGTCGTAGAATTTCTAAAGTTAATGGTTTGTTTTCTGCAGTGCAAATACTAATCGATATACTAAAGATTAGTTTCTGTAAAGTGGTTTTGATCTTCATAAACTCATTAACAAATAACAGTTTTGGTCTTCTTGATGTATACAATGTATAATTAATTCCTACCTAAAACATCTGATAAAACAATCAAATGATGAACTTTGTAAAAATCACCTTGGATGAAATGACAGACTCTTCTTGATCAGTATCTTTGCACTTTTTTCCTGCGTCTTGTCCTCCTGTTACACTTTCTGAATTTCCTGATGAAATTCGCTTTCTTCCTTGCTGGGTCACGTTTTTGTGAGTTTTTTCTTTGCCGATTCCTTCTTTTCCACTGTCCTGGATTATACTGCAATCTTAAGCACACAGAAACACACACATACAAAGAAAAACAAAATTATCTTCTGTATCTTCAAATGTTAATATCCCATATCAAAAATAAAAAAATAACAGAGCAAGTAAAATTAAAGTTTCACTTATAGTAATGCTAACTTGAAAATACTTATTTCCAAATCTCAGAAAGTATTAAGCAACACAACTACCAAGAGCTTCAGCCCCGCCCCCCCAGTTGGCCAGGCCAAAAGCCAATGGGAGCTCCATGTTTTAACTTTATCTCATCTTGCTAAATTTTGGTTTGCTCTACAAAACTGGAATTCTAATAATAACCCATGGAGGTATTAGAAGTATATGAGATAAGGTATGTAAACTATCTAATAGAGCGACACATTACAAATTTTTTAATTGTAGCATTAAATTTCTCTGGAAAAAAAAAACTGACACAGAGCAACCCAATGCACTTTATGACTATTTGTACTTATTTAGCCCTTAACAAGTACATTGAGGAATCTAACTTCAATTATTTTAAATGCAGGTAAGAACCCAAAATAATTAAAAATGAGGATGACCTCTACCAACTTTACTGATGAAGAAAATAAGTCTTGATAATAATGGACATTACATCACCTATACTTATCCGAAGTTCAGTGCAGTTGGTAAATCTCTCAGTATCATATTTTATTAACAATTTAATGAATCATCTAATCAGGAAAAAAGACCTACTTGTTTTAACAGGAAAATATTCATAGCTGGTTGTCTACACTAAAATGATATCATAGTAAGAAGAAAGATTTTATATACTTTGTTCACTATTTTCTCCTATATCTTCAGTATCTACAAATTTGCCGAGTACAAAATTGATATTCAGTAAATACTACTGAGTAAATGAAATGTGAATATCAACAGACTTTATTGAAAGGATCCCTTGGAGAAAGAGACAGACAGGCAGATATTTTAATGTTCTTTAGTAGGAGTTAGGAAATTTTTTCTGAAAAAACGAGTAGTATATAGTTTAGGCTCTATGGGCTGTATTATATCTACCACAACCCCCCAACTCTTCTTTGTAACATGAGAGGAGTCACTGGAAAAACATACATGGACGACCATGGTAGTGCTCCAATAAAACTTTATTTACAAAATTTGGCAGTAGACAAAGTTGGCCCATGGGCTATAGCTTGCTTGGCTTATTCCAGAGGATATTCAAATAATAATCCTTCAAGTTTAAGAAACAAATGCCAGTGGAATACTGTCCATATTATCAAACAGGAATACCACCTGAACCAATATAAAAATAATACAACGCTCTCCCTTCACCCACAATTTCATACCCACACTCAATTGTAGAAAATTCAACAAATAAATAATCCATACATTTTAAACTGTATGCTGTTCTGAGTAGCATGATAAAATCTTGTGCCACTCCACACCTCCCACATGAACATGAATCATCCTTTTGCCCAGAGTATCTGCACTGTATACTGTTAGTCACTTAATAGCTTTCCTGATTATCAGATCAATTGTTGTGGTATCACAATGCTTGTGTTCAAGTAACCCTTATTTTACTTAATAATGACCTCAAAGCACAAGAATAGTAATGCTGGCAATTTAGATACGCCAAAGAGAAGCCACAAAATATTTCCCTCACTTGAAAAAGTGAAACATAACATATTTTGAAAGAGACATATCACATTCACATAACTTTTATTACAAAATAATTATTCTATTATTAGTTATTGTTGCTAATCCCTTACTGTGCCTAATTTACAAATTAAACTTTATCATGCAGGAATGTATATATGTATGTTTTTACAGGATAAAATATTATACATAGGATTTGGTACTATCTGCAGTTAAAGGTGTCCACCAGGGTCTTAAAATGTAGTCCCTTTACATACAAGGGGACTACTATATCTATCAAAAAAAGCTTATGAGCAAACTATTCTAAAAACTAAACATTGCCTAAATTACTTAAATATTTATTGTGAATCTAAATTAGGAAGCACTTCATATCATTTTTGGAAACTGGCAGGAACAGGACTAATAGGAGTGGACAGCTCAGTACAATAAATGACCAAATGCAACAACAGTTACAAATTAATCCAACCATGTAAAATTATGAACTACTAGTATTATTTACTATGCTGAGATGTATAAAGTGTAAATTAAGTAAGACACATTGTCTGCCCAAATGGTAGTTTATCACATTCCAAGTGTCACACGTGTACTAAAAGTTTAAAGTTAAATATACATATTTGAAGTAGCTAGTTACTCAGAACTCCAAATCGTCTACTAGAATATTCCTTTTAAAGACCAACGATAATTTTTTATATAGGAAGAAACCATTTTGATGCTGTTAAAGCATTCCTCATGAAGTACACATAAAATAAATACCTGAATTGGCTCGAAAGTTATATATCTAGGATATCGTTTTTTCTAAAACCAGTATAAGTACAGTTAAATGACAGAAATATAAAAGAAATTAACTATTAATATAGATCAGTTTATTTTTAACTATTACCACTTCTACTTATATGAGCTGCTATGATACAAGTGATGGCTATGAGCTGATGCATGATAGCTCAATCATATGTATAAACAGCATTAAAATGCATTATAGTTATCATCTTATTCTCCAGAGAAACCACTTAACAATGTGATATATAGCCTCAACTTTTCCTAAGTTTAATCAAATATATTTGCCATTATGTTTATTAAACATGTACAGGACTGAAAATATAAATGCTATTCTTTCTGACTGATAAATACCTAGAACTATAATTTATGGATCAAATTGTGCTGTATATTAAAATATTTAAGATATTCTAGCAAATAGCTTTAAAAGACTATACTACACTTCTACCAACAATATTCAATAATACCCACCTCTGTCAGGACTAGTTCTTATCAACTGCTTAAATTTTGTGAGTTAACAAACAAAAAATGGTAACTGATTATTTCAATTTAAACTTTCCTATCTGATAGTAGAGCTATTTATTTTTTTAACTATTTGTACTTTTTTTCTATAACGCATCACCTACAACATCCAAAACTTTTATTGAGTACAATCTTTTTTGTTACTAAGTACACAATTTTTAAAAATATTTAAAAAAATAAAAAATCTTTTATCTTTTCTAAGTGTGGCAGGTAATCTCTCTCAGTATATTGTTATCTAGTCTGTTACTTGCCTCTAAGTTAAAATGTCTTTTACATGCAAAATAATCTGTTAATTTATTGAAATAATTCCCTTACTATGAAACTCTTAGGTTTATATTAAAAACTTCTCCAAATTAACCCATATTCCCTTTAACACATATTGTATAACCTACTTTTACCAGAACACTCTTATCCTAGTATCATCCAAACTAGTATTTAAAAGGTATATTCTGTACATAGTATATTTCATCAAAAGTTTAGGTGAATTACATAAATATCAGAATCACTAAGGATACTGACATTCCAACTAAAATGTGCATTCATTTTGACTATTTATAAAATATAATGTTTAGCATAACATGGTCAAATATCTTAATTGATGTAATTGTCCCAGTATGAGTTCAAGACAAAATATTTTTAAAACAACTATTTGAAGACAAAAACATGGAGGTGGAAGAGTTTATGTCTGAAAAATGAAGTATAACCTATGAGGTTTGTGAATCTGTAATTGCTTTCCTGAAGGCATTTTCTAATACATAGGTGGCAGAAAGCTACAGCTTTAAATGGTCAGAGGACAGTAAGGGTAGCCGAACAGACAAAAATTAGAGATAAAATCCTGGAAGGGAAGCTCAGAAGGGGCAAGAACCAAAACCTACGTATAAAATCAACCCAAATCCTTGGCTGACTGCTAAACTACAGGCTTATAAAGGAAACCTCAGGAAGCTGGGAAAAAACTCACAGCTATAAATGGGAAGAACTAAGTTGAGACTGTAAGCTGTTGTGCACAACAGGGAAAACAGATTAAGGTTTCATTAAATTAAGTAATTTAATTTGTGGAAGCTATTTGAATGCAGAGAAAATTTAAAAACTTATATTTCTAATATGAATAATATTTCTAACACTGTTCAAAGATGAGACTGGGAGACACAGCCTGTTCCCATGGTTAGAAAGCTATGAACTTGACGAGCTTTGACACTCCAGTGCCAAACTCAAGATAAGCGTAGCTCAGTCAGGAAGGAATGCTTCTCTTGCTTCCAAATCCCAGAGAGTTATCACTGCAAGGACATCTCTGCCCAGTCTCAAACAATGATGGATTCTTTCTCTATGTTGTATGATAGTAACCTCATTTAGTTGCTGTTTCTGTAAGAGTAGATTCTGCCAGCAATAAATGACAAAGACATTGCAACCAATCATAGAATATCATGCTATCTGCCTTTTGTATTTCTTTTTAGAAGCATATATTAATGACTGAAAAACTCCAATCACTGCTGATGATTTGGAACTGAGACTCCCATCAGCCCACTAGTGTAATAAAGCTGCCTTCTAAAGTTCCTCTTGTGCTGTGTCTCCATTTGGTCTGGTCCTGAATTCCACACCAAATTAAGTTAATTATCTATTAGGATAAAAATATTTTTTCTGAGAAACATAAGATCAAGAGCATCTACAATACATCGTTTGTAACATCCAATATTCATTAGACAATCACTAAATACAGAATACACAAGAAAATGTGATCCATATAAAAGAAGTTACTAGAAATTAACTGACATAACTGAAAAGTGTCATATAGACATATACTTTAACACACTTAGTAATGATTTTGTAAATGAAGAAGCTCATTAAAGAGAAATTATTGAAAAAAGAAAAGAATTTTAGAACTGAAGAGTACACTAACAGAAATACTGTAAAATATTCAGTAGATAGGCTTAACAGTAATAACAGAAAAAGAATCTTCAAAGCATATATAAAAACTATTCTAAAGAAGAGAGAAAACTAAAAATCTAAAGATTAAAGGAAAACAAACAGATATAACAATATTGGAACAAAATCAAGAAGTGTAATATATTTGTAATTAGAAATCCAGTGTGCCAGTTAATCTTAATCTTAAGTGTGAAATCTAAAAATGTTCATCTCATACAAAGAAAAACAGATGGTTCCAAGAGATTGAGGAGGAGGGACAGAGATGGGAAAAGTGAAAATGTTGATCAAAGGGCATATAGTTTCTGTTAAACTGGAGGAAAAAGTCTTAATGATCTATGGCACTGCCTGGTGACTATAGCAATAAGGTATATATGTCTCAAAATTGCTAAAAGAATACATTTTTAATATTCTTTTCCTAAAAATTGGTAAATTGATAAGGTGATGGATATGTTAGCTTGAATGACTATTTATAATAATGTATACATAAAACAAAACATGACATTGCACCCCAGAAATATACATAATTACTATAGTATTTTGTCAGTTAAAAATAAATTTAAACAAGTAATTTTATAGAGCAGAACTGGAAATTTTTTTAAACTACCTACATAGGTTTTTAATTAACTTCTGTTTATATATGAGGTAACCTTTATTTCCTTTCTGACAATACCTACATAAAAAAAAAATCTGAACCTGGAGAGACCTGACTTAAAGTAGGCTAAACAAATCTCTCTTACTTGTAATTTAGAATTGAGAGATGGAACTGCCCAGTAACGCTTTGGCAGTGAAAGCTTAAAGAGAAAAGAGGCCACTGTCAGAAGTTAGGCAAGACAAAGCCATGTGCAAAGTTATAGGTAAACAGAACCTACCACTCCCTGTTTCAGAGAGAAGCAAAGAAGAGTGGCCATGTATCCAGAAAAAGTAAGAACTTCCAGAACTGTTTCAGAGGGTGGCAAGAATAATGGGAAAGATATCTTTAAAGTGAGGGGACGCAGACTCCCGGAAGAGAAAGAGAATGGGCCCCTTGGGGACCCACCCCGCTGAGCCCCCGTGGGCTTAGAATCAACGGACTGCTCCCCCCAAGCCACCTGCTGGTTCAGAGGTCTGGCTAAATTGATAACAACTAAGGAACATTAAGCAACTAAATGCTAGTATTGTTTCGTTAATTTTGCAGGCCTGGGGCTGGCAACCTGAGCATCTCTTTGGAAGATGATAGTAGGCAATGTAGCAAATATGGGGGATTCTCTTCTGTCTTGTCTTCAAGGCCCAATATGGTTCTCATTGTTTTGCTTTACTCTGATTATTATTTCTTTTTTGCTTTATTTTATATTCTGTTTTTATTGGTTTTATTCTGTTTTGTTTTGGTTCAATTCTACTATACCTGCTGGAATGGTCAGCTATTCTGAAGATAACAAGACATACTATAGTAGCTATTATTTTCATAATATCTTTCTTCAAAGTCCTATACCAGTTCTGCTGCTCTGTTTTGATTGACTTTGTTCTGTTATGTTCTGTTGGATTTTACTATCTTTACAATAAAATAAATAAATAAATAAAGTGAGAGGAAATATTTTGAGGGAGATTAATGGCAATGTGTCTTCTACTTTAATAACAATTTTTTAATTTAAATATTCACCATATATTTAGATCTCACTTCATACTTGCTTTCGATGAACCACTCTAACTAACCTTACAAAGTCTTCTTTAAACTTGAGTAATTTGTTTCTTCTCAATAAAAAGAATTTTGTCTAAAAAAAGACAATTAGTAAACACGCTTAAAATTGTTGAAAAAAATAGGAATACTCAGCAGAAAACAAAATCATTGTGCTATCTACCAGGACGGTAAACTACACCAGAACAGAGGTCACATCTTCTTTGGATCTCCCAGCATGAACATTGTGTGTATCATTTTTTAAATTTAATTGAGTTAATTTTAATTACTTATATTGTTCTGGCCTTTTATCCTGGATATGACACAAACAAAATTATTTGAAAATCTGTTTTAATACATTTCATATTATCAGAAGATAATACAATCAGCATGATGGTGTCTGATAAATGGCATAACACAAAACATGTTTTAAATTAGGCTTCATATAGTCATCTAAAAATTGTTAGGGTAAGCTAAACCTTACACAACCACTACTCTGTTTATTCAAGAAAACTTTCTAATTCTACTTGCTTTCCTGAAAGTCAACACTAATAGAAACAAAAACCTACCTCCACTAATGACAGGTGCTGAAACGGTTTGATCACTTAAATCTTGTAACATCCAAGCTGGAAGGACTCTTTTTCTCTGGGCAGGATCTGACTGCTGTTCACTCAAGCCTTTGCATTTATCTATAAAAGACTAAAAAGGCACATATAAATAAATAAATTTCTAAGGATAACAATGCATCCTTAATGAATTTGTAAAATCATTTATTGTGCAGAAAACTATCACCAAAATATCCATCTGCAACTGTGGACTGAATTAGTTATACCTTAACAGAAATTCATTATCTATACTAGTTGAAGTGTCAGCCCAGTGTGATCTTCCCTACTGCTTAACTTAAAAACAGGAAAAGCAGATCAATCCTAGCAATGTTGTTTGATGTGCTAATTTTAGCTGGTTTTTCTCTATTCAAAATAAACTGAAGAGCCAGGTGTGATGGCTCATGCCTGTAATCCCAGCACTCAGGAAGCAGAGGCAGGAGGATCACCATAAACTCTAGGCCAGCTTGGGCTACACAGTGAGCTCAAGGCCAGCCTGAGCTACATAGCAAGACCTTGCCTAAAAAAACTTGAAGAATATGTTATAAGTGGATGAGATTTTACATTTCTCACCAAACTACTTGTGGTAGTGGTCTGGGTCTCAGTTATTTCTGTGGTTCTTTTCAGATGTGAGTCACCAGTTTTCTTTTCAGGTAAATCAATCACAGGAGATTTGGGTGCTTCGTTCGGGATGTCATCTTCATCAAGCATTTGACTGTTTCTATAAAGTAAAATAGAAGTTTTTTTAATCATTTAAATCAGTTCTGCTGGTAACCATCTCAGTGTAAGTGTCATTTTGAGTACATTTGACTGAGAAATTGGGTTCCTTTTCTCAAACTTAACAAAAACAAAAAGGCAAGTGATAGTATAGTAGAATAAAATATATACACTAAAATGTATTCATCTTCCACTACATGTATCACCATAAAATTCATTAATCTTTTCAAATCATGGGAACAGAAATCACAGTAGTTTACAAGAGATGTTTTCCCTCTTAAGGCTTAAGAGCTATTTGCTTATTTGCCCAGATCCCAACTCTGTATCTAAAGAAAAAATGCAAACCTAAGAGCATGAGCTAAGTACACAGGCCCTTGGAGAAAAAAGTTAAAATCCTAATTTCAGGTTTATACACAGCTGCTACCAGAGTTCTGATCAGCACTGCCACTTGTGAAATGTCAAATGTAGTTCAACTAGAAGCAAAATGTTCTGGCACAAAAGCATCCATGGTTACATGTGGAACATATTCGTATAACCATTATCTCATACTCTCAGAAAAATGCAACAAGATCATCCAAAGATGTTAGGTCATCATAAAAAGGCATATTGTATACTTCAGTTTAAATGATACCCTTAAAAAGATAAGCTACAAGGACAGAAATCATATCAATAATCTCCAGGGGGTTAGGGATGAAGGCACTATGAAGAAGCATAAGGGAATTTTTGCAGGGAATGGAAATGTTCTACATTTCATTGTGCTGGCATTTAATATGACCGTATGTGTTTGTCAAAGTGCACTGGGTTGTACAATAGAAAGGGGTCAATTCTGTGTGAAAATTGTTCTTCAATGTGAAATTTTTAAAGTATTGAAGATTTAAGATTTTAGAAAATGTGTCTAGCTGAAAGGAGTCTAATTAATGACTTATTTTGTTTGTTTTAGTATTTCTTACATAAACGATAATCTCCTTCAAAGGCAGACTTAAATTTCAATGGCAGGAATCATATTCAATGGCAGGAATGTTATAAGATTCTAGGAATATTCATTCATATTTGATTATCCATTCAGCAGCTGATGGCTATTTGGGTTGTTTCCACAACAATAACGTTGTGAACATCCTTCTATAATGTTTTTCATCTTGAGACCATAATGTTAAGTGAAATAAATCAGATACACAAGTTTAAATATTGCATGGTTTCTGTTATATGGAAGAAATCCAAAATATAAATAAAAGATAATAGGCAGTGGGAAGAACTTTGTCAAATGGAAAGGTGGAGGGAAGTAAGGGAAATAGGATTAAAGAAGAGAATTAAAGAAAAAATAGAAACAGAGCTTTTGCAAATGAGAAGGGGAACAAATGCTAGAAGGAGAGACGGCAGGGTAAGGGGACAAAAAAGAATTAAGGTGTGTTTTCTACAGGTACACCCCCCCCAGATAAATATAATCATGTACTATAAACATGTACTAATAAAAAAAGATTTTGTGTAAACAAATATTTTCAATCTTTTGGGTTTAAATCTAGGAAGGGAATTGCCGGGCCACAGAGGCATTCTATGTTATATGTTTAAAATTCTGAGGACTATCAGAATATATTTGAAGGAAGTTATACCATTTTACAGTACCACAATATATGAGTTCCAGTTTCAACACTTGTATCTTTTTTATCACAGCCACCCTAGTAGACATGAAGTGTGTTTTTCTTATGTGTTCCATTTTCTCATTGTGATTTTTCATATATTCCAAATATGTTTAAATGTTATATTTTTATGTTTTATAGAATATGATACTAATATTTTAAAAAAACTAGGCCTAAAATAAGTTTAAAAACAATTATAGATAGGCATTTGGTTTGTTTCCAAGATTCAGCTATTACAAATTGCGATGTTATAAGCATGGGTGCACATGTATCAACATAGTATGATGTTTTTCATTCTCCCAGGAATATACCTAGAAGGGGTTGAATGGAACCTCTATTTCTAGTTTTTTGAGGCATCTCCATACTGATTTCCAGTGGTTGCACCAGTGCACACTCCCACCAACAGAGAAGGGTTCCTTTTTCCCCATAGTCTCTCCAGTATTTGTTAATGGTTGATTTCTTGATGATAGCCATTCTTTCTAGAGTGAGATGGAATCTCAGTGCTTTAATCTGTATCTCTCAAATGACCAAAGATGCTGAACAGTTTTTCATATATTTATTTGTCATTTGTATTTCTTCATCTGAGAAGTGCATATTCATCTTAGATGCACATTTTTGGCCTTTAAATTTGGGAGGGGGGTCTGATTTTTTTAAAATTCTTTATACATTCTAGATATAAGTCCTTTGTCTGAGGGACAACTGGCTAAAATTTTTTCCCACTCTGTAGGCTGTCTTTTAACTCTGTTGATTTCTTTTGTTGTGCAAAAAGCTCTTTAATGAGATGAGATCCCAGTTGATTCTTTGTAGTTCTTTCCATGCAATCTGGGTTTTGTTTGTGAACTCTCAGCCTACACTTACAGCTTCACCTATTTTCTCTTCCAGTAGATTTAGTGTTTCTGTTTTAATATTTAAATTTTTGATACATTTTGACTGTAGTTTAGTGCATGGTGATGGACACCGAGGAATTGATAAAAAAGAAGTGGTCTTGTTATGCAATGGAGTACTACTCAGCCAAAAGAAAGCTAAACTTCAGACTTTATAGATAAACAAATACAACTTGAGACCATACTTATAAGTAAAATAAGCCAGACTCACACGTGTAAACATCACATTGTCTCCCTAGTATGACAAACTAAATTAAAAGAGTAAATAAGGTCCAAAATGTACAATAGAGACTATGAAATGGGAAAAAACAGTTCAGAAGAGGAACTAAGGTGGGGGAAAGGGGAAAGGAAGGAAAGGAAGAGAAAAAAAATAAGAGAGTTACACTACTAGTTTTTCTTAGTTCATTGAGAAGAAAGGTTTGTGCTAATATCACTTGGAGAATTTTTTACGCCCGTATCTTGTACTCCAAGTAACTACTTTAAAGATAACAATATGCAATGTATTAACTACTGTTATTCTATTCTTTTGTATTGAAATTGTTCTATTTTTCCATAAATTAAAAAATAAAGTATATACTATTAAGAAAAAATAATTAGAGATGAGTTTTAAAATTCCTTATTGTCACTACACAATGGTATTTTCATCAACATCTTACTATTTTATTCAAAATAAGCAGTTATTGTTGCCTAATTCCATCTGTTGATTCTTGTAGTTACTTCTTGTGCAACTAAGGTTTTGTTTAGAAAGTCCCTGCCTACACTTATGACTTCAAGTGTTTTATCTATTTTATCTTCTAGTAGCTTAAATGTTTCTATTGCAATATTTTGATGTTTGATCCATTTTGATTTACTTTAGTACATGGTAAGAGATATGGTTCAGCTTCAATCTTCTGCATACAGATCCCCAGTTTTCCCAGCACCATTTGTTGAATAGGCTATCTTTCCTCCAAGATATGCTTTTGATCCCTTTGGCAAAAATAAAATAGCTGAATATGTCTGGGGATAGTCTTACATCCTCTGTTCTGTTCTACTGATTCACATGTCTGTTTTTATGCCAGCTGCATACCATTTTTATCACTGTTGCTTTATAGTATAGTTTGAAGTTAGGTATTGTGATGCTTCCTGCTTTACTCTTATTGCTCAAGATTGCTTTTGCTATTCTGAGTCTTTTCTGGTTCCATACGAATTTTAGGCATATTTTCCCTAGTTCTATGAAGAATGCTGTTGTTGTTTTGATTGGAATTGTGTTGAATCAGTTAATAATTTTAGAACTATGACCATTTTAACAATATTGGTTCTATCAAGGAGCAGGGGACATCTTTTTATTTTCTGAAGTCCTATTTGCTTATTTAAGGTTATGCTAACTTTTCTCACTTTGTTTTTCTTTGTGCTACTCAATTTTTATTTCTTCTATTGATCTCATTTTTGTTTGCAAATTCTTCTGCTATCTTCTATCTTCAGCTGAGTATCTTTAGTGAGCATTTCATGTCATTTATCATACTTATCAACCCAGGAACATACAAAGTCCACCAAAAAATGTACACAGACTTCAGGAAAAGAAAAATCTGTATAAATATTTTAATTCTAAATTTATTGAGACATCATGAGATTAATACAAGTTACCTTTAGCTTCCACAATTACAAGAGGTACTCAAATTGGTGGCCATTAGCTTCCAGACATTTATTGGTACAGTGAACTGCTACTTGTATAACCTTGGCCATTGAGATTACTGCATGTGCATTTTCAGTTTCTTCTTTAAGGACCTACAGTGTATTGGGTTTTCTGCAACCTATGACATTCTCTAGGGTCCCCCATACAAAAGTAAAACCATCTGCTGAAAAAATATCATACTATTTTTCTTTTCATAAAGTGTGTATACATATTTTGGCAGACTCTGTGCATTTAAATAATTTGTCTCTAGCTAATTTTCCAGTTGTTCTGTCTTTATGATTATACTGCTTTATGAGCTATTTTTATGTGTTCTGCAATCAGTGTTCTTTAAAAATATTCATTGTGGCTCCCTTGAAGTCTCTTTGCTATCTTAAAATCTGAAATTCTTCAAAAGTGACTTACATGTCTGCTTTTGTTTCTCATGTATATGTCAGTTTTGGTTTCTGTATTACCTCTAATAGTTTTTATTGTTGCTGTTTTGTTTTTGTTGAAAATTATACATTTTATATAAGACTTCGTAACAATATTGGATTCTCATTTCCCTAGGAATTTTGTTAGCTGTTTTATGTTTATTCAGTTTTTTATGTAATTCACTCAACTAGTTCTTTGAAGTTTATTTTATCTTCTGAAAAAGGAGCATGGTGTTTCTATTATTTTCCTAATACTGCTATAACAAATTACCATAAATTTAGTTGGTTAGAATAATGTAAGGTAATTATGATTTAGTCTGCAGGTCAAAAAAGCAAGGTCAGTATCATGGCTTAAAATCAATCAGGTAGCTCTAGATGCCTCCTGGAGTTGCTGAAAAGTCCATTTACTTGCCTTTTCCAGTCTCTGGAGGCTGCCTGTGTTCTTTGACTCAGGGATGTTTCCTCTACTTTCAAAGCCAGTAATGTAGCATCTTCCATTCTATTTCTTTTTTCCTCTGCTCCTGACATTTCCAACCTCTTCATATTAGGACCCTTATAATTACACAGAACCCACCCAGTATAATCTTTCATTTTACCATTTTTAACCTAATCATATCTACAAAGCCCCTTCTGACAAATAAGAGAAACATGTACAATTCTCTAGGCAAGTCTCAGACCTTCTGTTTCTTTCTTCATCGGTAACACAAACACCTAAACAGGTAGAAAGAGCCATCTTTCATTATTTATAACAAACCTCTTTCAAACACACCCAAGTTTATGTTAATGGTATGATTTTTGAAAAGTGCTTAAAGATGGGGGACTGGTTTCCAGAGAACAAATGATTAAAGGGTTGAAAATTTTGGCCCCCCTCTATCCTTTTTCCTCCCCTTCTTCCATCTTCCAGAGAAAAGAAAGGGATTGGACATTGATTTGATCACCAGTGTTCATTGATTGATGCAATGTTCACTGCCTAATAAAGCCTCCAGAAGTACCCAAAAAGATAGGATTCAGAGAACTTTCAAGTTCATGAACAGGAACGTGTCCATGTATTAGGATACAAGGGTAACCTATCCCAAAACTCCTCTAGACAGTAGTTCAGGATTCTTCCAGACCTCACCCTAGCCATTTCTTCATGTAGTTGCTTATAGCATCCTTTAATATATTCTTTGTAAGAAGCCACTAATCAATTAAGTAACCTATTTTTCATGAGTTCTGTGAACCAATCTAGCAAATGATCAAGTTCAAGGGTTTAAGCCCGAGAAACATACAGTGCTGTTAAAGCAGGTTTTATTTTCAGTTTTATCAGTACAAATCAAAGTTCACTAATCCCTCAACCTGATATATTTAAGGTATCACATTTGGCCTTAAAGATACTGGTCTTTCACACTAAGGTGATAAACTAATTTGAATTGATATAAATAAAATTGACACATACAGGTTTATGGTGGATTAATTAATGGTCAACTTTATAACACCAGCTGAATGGAATCAGTAGGGCACTGGGTGTGGAAGGTCCACCTGAGGATTGTTGCCAATAGCATAAAAAGAGAATGGGAGGGGAAGATGTTGTGCTGTTGATTTTCCTGGACAAACTTGTGACACTGGTTCTCCTGGTATGAACTCAGCTGTTCTCATTGTCAGAGGAGTTCAGGTCCTTGCTGATGCTAAGGATGGTTACAATTCTTTTTGGGGAAGCTGTAGTCCTTAATTTATGCATCATTTTCTGGCTCCAGGGCAAATCTCTCAGCCTTCTGGCACAGATCCTTCATCCTGCTGGCACAGACTTTCTAGCTTTCACCATTGACCTTTGGGCCTTCCCAGTGCAGATTGTTGATACAAACTTGCATGAGACATTGTCACAGGCTCTAGGTCTTCAGCTGGACTCATGTAGGACACTGCCATGGGATCCAGGCCCTCAGCTGAAATCTTTGGGTCTCTAGTATGTGGACAGATTTCCTACACCCTTCTGTATTTGACTCTTTGGGTGAATATTATAAAATAATCCTATAAATTATGTATACTGTATTAAGTCCATTCCTCTGAATGCCCCAACTACAACAAAGTTAAACACCCCTAATCTGAAAATCTAATCAGAAATGTATGTATTTCAGATTTCAGACTTTCAGAGTAGTAAACCAGTAAAGTCTATGCAAACATTCAAAACTCAAAAGCATTTCTGATTCCAAAGCATTTCAGATGGGATACTCAACTAGCAGTACTTTAAATGAACTATCAACCAACGATCATATTTTATTTTATAGAGCTCTATAACATTTTTCTGATTTATAGGAGAAGTATATTGTTTAATTTTAGAAGTTTATTTTAACAAAATATTTCTACATTTCTCATTCCAACAGTTAGTTAAAAATAGCGTAGCCAGGTGTGCTGGTGCATACACTCAGGAGGCAGAGGCAAGAGGATCGCCACAAATTTGAGGATAGCCTGAACTTCATAGTGAGACTTGTCTTAAAAAAAAAAAAAAGCATAATCTTTCACATATAAGAGAAAAAAGATTTGTAATCCAAAGTGATAAGGATTACCAAGTTTCAATTAGCTAAAATTTGAAAAATTCCTGACATAATTTACCAATTTAAAAATTTTAGATATAATTTATATATATACTAAAATGTACATATCATAAATGTATAGTTTTCACGAGTACAAGCACCCAGGCAACCTACACCCTCATCGAGACATATAATAGGTTCATCATCACAGCAAGTTCTCATGTGTCTCTGCCTTGAAATAAGCTTTGATTAAATTTATAGTAGTGTAGGTTAGTTTGCTTAAGATAGTATTTAATATAAATTCAATCATCCAGTAGGTAATTTTTCTGACCTGCTTTTTCTTTGGTAGATTCCTCAAAGTTTTCTAAGTACAAAATCATGTCGTCTGCAAATAAATAGTTTTAATTCCTTCCGAATCTGATGAATTTCATTTTGGTCTTGTTTCCAGGGATGGGGGAAGAATTTTCAGACTTTCACTATTAATTTTTTTTTTAGGATGAAAGGTTCCTTTTTTTCCCTAGTTTTCGCAGAATTTTTTTTCCATTATGAATGGATATTGAATACTGTCAAAATTACTTTTGAGCATCTACTGAAATGATAGTTCTTTATCTGTTATAATGAATTGCTTTGACTGACTTTTATATAATAAACCGACTGCATTCTCTATAATATACATAGCACAATTAAGGGCTATGGGACCATTCCCCTCCACTTACCTGCACCTGGGCAACATGCCAGGGCAAACCAACTCCTCAATCTTTGTTCTAAGGCCTACTACCTGGATGCGGAGATAAAAATAACAAAGACTTCAGGAAACTTCCCAGATTCCTAACTGGAATGCATGCGCTAGACCTGTCCATGACCTACGGGGTCCTCTCTTTACTTGGAACTCGTTAAAGGTTCATACATATGGAATACATCTCATACCTCCAATTATAACAGTGAATTACGGGAAATGATATGCACAGTAGACACAGATGACATGATCAGGACCTCAATCATGATGTTAATCAATGAGAGGTGCCCTAGGTCCAGCACAACATTTCAAATTCTTTAGCCAAGCATATTCTGTGTTCATGCCATTTTCCTTTCTGCCAGCATGAGCCCACTCACTCTCAGCATACCTTCACCATTTAAATTTCCTTAAACTTAGCTGCTTTTTCCTTACCATTGTGTGCCACATCTAATTCTTTGCTCATTGTACACAAGAACCCGGAAACCTGTCCTGGGATGCTACCACCCATGGTCACTTCACCTGGGCACCACCTCATTTGGTCATACCATATACTTTTTAATACTCTGCTGAATTTGATTTGTAAATGTTTTGTTATGAAGAACATTGGTGCATAGTTTTGTTTTTGCTTTCCTCATAAAGTCTTGTTTGCCTCTGGTGTCAAAATTATGTAAGCTTCACAAAATGAGTTAGAAAGTCCATACATTCTGTTTGAGGAAGAAAGCTGATATTGGTATTACTTCTTCCTTTTACATTTAACAGAGTCTGCTTAGTGAAGTTTCTTGTGGGAAATTCTTAATCAATTCAGTTTCTTAATGGCTATAGGATTACTTTTGAGCATCCACTGAAATGATAGTTCTTTATCTGTTATAGCGAATTGCTTTGACTGGCTTTTATACAATAAACCAACTCTGCATTCTTTATAACATAGATAGTACAATAAAGGGCTAATTCTATTTTGATAAGTTGTATTTGCTTGAGTTATCAAATTTATTGGTATAGTTTTAAATAATATTTCTTCACTAGTCTTTTAAAACTTGTGGTATTAATAATGATATCCCCTCTTCCATTCTTGATAATTTGTGTTTTTCCACATTTTCTCTCTTGAGAAGACTTACTAAGATTTTATCAATTTCATTAACCTTTTCAAACAAACATGGCTTTGCTGATCTAGTTTTCTATTTCACTGACTTTCGGTCTTGCTTATTTCTCTTCTTTTCTGTTTACTTTGGATTAATTTGCTCCTTTTTTTTTTTTTTTTCAGTACTGGAGATTTAACCCAAGGCTTTCACAATTAAGTTACATCCTCAGCCCTTTTTATTATTTATTTTGAGATAAGATTTGGCTAAGTTACTAACCTGCCTGGGTTGGAATCAAACTTCTGATCCTCCTGCCTCAGTCTCCCAGAGTGCTAGAATTACAGGGTTGTGCTCCCACATCCGGCTATGTCTATCTTCTTAAAGTAGAAGCAGAGGTCGCTGGTTTTATAACTTTCTTCTTTTCTAATACAGGGATTCTGCTATAAACTTCAGTCTAAATACTAATTTACCTACATCTCACAAATTTTGTTTTCAATATTTGTCTATTCAAAATGTTTTCTAATTTCCCTTGTGATGTTTCTTTGATCCAAAACTTATTTAGAAGTATGTTAACTTCAAAATACATTGAGCTTTTTATAGATATTTTAATGTCATTGATTTCCAAGATAATATCATTGCAATGAGAAAATATACATAATTTTGTCCACCTACTTCTCCAGGTCTAGTTTATGTATTCTGCAACTTAAAATCTGAAACAAAAGAAGTAATATTGAAATGATTGGCTCAAAAACCTACCATGTGCATTTTAAATTTTCACCAGAATCAATATGCTTATTACTTTCCTCAGATTTACAATTCTGTACTTTGTTATTTTTATAAAAAGTTATATAAATGTGGTCTAAGTCAGAGGTTAATAGCATCTTAATAAAATTTTAAAAGGTTTTTCAAAATGAGGAAGGTGTAGTCAATTTCAAATTAATTACCCTGGTTACTATCCTAGTTCCTACTTTTTTTTTTTGTGGCACCGGGGATTGAACTCACAACCTTATACCTGCCAGGGCAGACACTTAAGCCACTGAGCCAAACTCCCAGCCCTGGTTTTTTGAGGCAGGGTTGCACTATGTAGCTCAGGCCAGCCTTGCGCTGGCGTTGTAGCCCAAGACGGCCTCAAACTCACAACGCTCCTCCTACCTCAGCCTCCCAAGTGCTGCCTAGTTTCTATTTTGGATAGAAAACACAAAGGTAAAAAATAACACATATGGGAACAATCACTCCTGAGGCATAACAAGTTTCCAAAGTCAAATGCTTTCTACAAACATATATAGGCAAGTACACACACACACACACACACACAAACACACACACACCTACACAGCTACTATAGCTCCAATACAGTTTAATTCGAGAACGGTTTCTATCAAAGCACTAGTAATGCTAAGGAATCAGATCACAAATACTATCATTATTACTCCGTTTTACCAGGTAACCTTACCTTAAGGTACATTCTATTTCCATTTCAGAGTGTGTTGAGACAACACAGAAAATGTATTTGTCAACTAACAAAGAAAAACTATCTCCAGGATTCAACCAGTGCCAAAGATTTGTCTTCATTGGTAAGAGCTGGCTGTTCTCAGAAGACCGATAAAAACATGGATTTGTGTGTATCTAACAAATAAAAAAGAATATGATGAAGTCATAATTCAAAATTATGATAAAAATACAACTATATATGAACTGACCCAGAATTTTGGTATCAAAATAATTTATATTTAAACACACTTAAAAGTTTAATAAACTGGTAAGTATAAGTACCATAATTATTTATTCATAATGAGGAAAAAAGCTATACTTCTAATTTCACCAGGAATTGAAGAAAAAATCAAAGGTATTAATTAAGTAACTAAAAGATACTTCTACTTTGCTTAGAGAACTGAACATTGGGAGATAAGGAATACACATTTTTAATACAGTTGTAAAATGATAAATTATAAGAAAGGAATCCTTTTTAGCTTTCTTCTAGTTGCCCATAAATCTTGCATGAACTCTTATTAAAATCATTATCCACATTCAAATCACAAGTAATAAATGCATCTTAATCAAAACTATTACCATATCTACTACTATGAATTATGCTTGCCACTGACTGTCCCCACGTTAACAAAGATAATGAGAATTGCTGAAAAAAAAAATAATCCATTGACAGGCACTTTAAAAATCCCAAATAGAATCAAGCTGAAATTGGCTATTTTCATAGGTCAGATAGTTTTTTCTCATTAGTATCACTGGATTTTTAAAATAAATAAGTATTAGCATATGACAAAGGAAAGTACAGTAACACAGATTTTTCTTTTCTAATAGAATCATATATAGAGCAACTTCCCCTGCCACCCATTCCTCTAATTCATCAATTTAAATGTGACTTTTTCTGAAGACATCACACTATAAATCTGCAACAAGGAAACAGTAAGATAAAACATGGAAATAAAAGGAAGATACACAAATTAAAAACAGAGGCAATACAAATTTCATGTTTCATTACTACTTTACCGGTCAGCGTAATTTTATAAAATACGAGTACATACAAGACTGCTTTAGAATGGAGATGCACAGTAATTTATACAAAACTGTATTCCTAAGAGTTATGAATGCTTGATTTTTAAGAATCAAGTTACAATTTAAACTTAAAGCTTAGAAACCTTTTACTGTGTTAGCAGCCATTCCTCACTTATCTTCGAGTGGTCCTTTGGCTCATGGCAAGTAGAGCTTTTGAGTTTACGTAACAAGGACCTGACACATTAGCAGGTTCTGCGCTCACGCACCCTGTTCACTTGGGAATCTTTCTTCATCATTCCTCATCCTTTTAAGTGAAGGCTCCCTCTCCTTGAGTGTGGCATGGTCAGCAAAAACAGGTATGTTGAGTTAATGGAAGAGACAAAAGTCAAAACAAGAATATACATGGTTTCTGATTGAACCTTGAATATTCTTTAGATGAGGTTTGCTTCTTATTGTAGGCTAAAATAAGACCATGTTTTTAGTCTTAAGTAGCTTAAAAATTCAGATGAGTCTCTCAAGAACATTAAATGTTGACACAGTAT
>RJWM01012041.1:0-57839 GCA_004363535.1 Dasyprocta punctata
AAACCTTTTCTTCCCTAATTTTGGGCGTCAGGTATTTTGTCTCGGCAACGAGTAAAAAGTAACCAAGACAGCACTGTTCCTTGTTCACACTGGGCCCTGGAGGGTCCTGGCGGAATCTGCACGGGTGTCCTGGGGGTGATAGGGGAAGTTTGGCAGACGGCCCTGTACAGGTTCCCAGGCAGTGACCCCATCCTCGTGCACTGCACCAGATATCCGCGGAGCGGAAACAGGCTTGGGAAAAACAGTGGACCAACATGGGCTCACTGCAGAGAAATTAGGAGATCCCTGAATAGCCCAGGAAAATGCCAAGATGGAAAGGTAGAGGGCGCTCTCCGGACTCCGACACAAGCAGAACAAATCCAGAAGAAGCAAGCGTGGAAAAGTTTGGGAGTCCAAAAATTAAACTCTCAGAGGAAATGACAACCAAAGTGGGGACACAACTCCATGAAGCTATAAAAGAAATTAAAGTGGCACTGTTAGTCCAACTGAGAATAGAAATGAAATACATAATAGGGGAATCACTAAGCACCTCTAAAGGAGACATAGCCGGAAAGGTGGAGGATGGAAAATCAAAGGAGATTGATAATGAAACAAATAAAGACTTAGAACGCATCAATCAGATTCAGAGAGATTACCAGGAACTCAAAGACTCCAATAAAAGTTGGCAGAACCACCTGAAGGAAACTAAAGATAATCTTTCATATCTGAAAGAAAAAATGGCAGCCTGGGAGAGAGAAAGGAAAGACTTGCTAAAAATAATAAGAAATCTGAAAGTGGCAGTCCAACGGCTACAAGACAACCCAAGGAAATATAATTTATGAATAAAAGGTGTGAGTGAAAAAGCAGGGGTCAATACAAATCAAATTAAAAGCCTATTCACAGAAATAATTTCAGAAAATTTTCCAAGCATGGGAACAGGAAGAGACTTCCAGATAACTGAAGCATATAGAACTCCAGCTAAACTTGACCAAAATAGGCCTACACCCAGACATATAATAATCAAGATTCCAGAAATTCAACACAAAAACAAAATACTAAAAGCTATTAGAGAAAAGAGACAGATTACCTACAAAGGAAGGCCCATCAGAATCATGACTGACTTCTCAACACAAATCATCAGGTCAAGAAGAGCTTGGAGTGAAATATTTCAAGCCCTGAAGGAAAATAACTTCCAACCCAGATTGACGTTATCTGCAAAATTATCCTTTAAAATCAATGGAGAAACAAGATACTTCCACGACAAAGAACAACTAAAGGAATTTATGACAACCAAGCCAACCCTACAGAGAATACTGAAGGACATTCTAGAGAGAGATAAAGAAGTCCACTGCTCCAGAAACAGCGACAGAGACATACCTCCGAGCAGGGCAGACAAATGAATAATCCATCAACAGGATTGAAGTCCAATATTGTTTTCAATGAGCTGTTTAGTTTAATTGTATTCTATCTCGACTGGACTAACTTTATCATAAATGATGACAAAGACAGCTATTGTAAAGATAACGAAATTTATAAGGGTATCCTTCAATGATATATGATCACCTTGCTTCAAAACCAGATATTACTTTTGCTGCTCTGTTCTGAGGGATTTTAACCTATCTTAGTGTGTTTGTGTTACAACAGATGATATAGACAACTGCCTTAAAGCTAATATGAGGCACCATAGAAATCAACGTCGCATTACTATGAACTGCCTCCATTACCTTATTTGTTATTGGTTTTATTCAGTACTATTTCGTTCGACTATATTTGGCCAATTGGTAAGGGCATTTAGTTTGAAGACCATAAGAGGTGTTACAAGGGGAACCGAGGAAGGAAGGTATGGAAAAAAGACATAGTTTTATATGAGGGTAGTCATAAGATAGTTTAAAAGTCTATACTACTAAATGCATAAACTGGTGAGAGAGAACAGTTAATATTCATATGATCAGATCAATACTACATGTCTTTACCTGTCAATCTGAACAGCCCCCTTAATGGTAACGATATACAACATTGCAACTACTTTAAAATTCCAACCATCTAAATTCCTAAACCTATAATTTTACAGTATTGGATATGTTGTCGATGTTTGTTTATCCCTTTAGTTTTTTGTTTCTCTTATGTACGACCATTCTTTTATCCTTTATTGGTTTCACTCTGAACTATTTCACTTGATTATATTAGACCTGATGTTATGGGTAGTTATTTCAGTGATAACAAGAGGTATTCTAAGGGGAAAGGAAGGAAGGAAAGGAAAAGGAAAAAGACATAAATTTATAAATATGCATAAATAAGATAGTTTAAAAAACTGTAGTACTAAATACATTAGCTATTGAAAAAGAAAAGTTAATATTCCTGAATTGATAAATCTTACATGTCTATATCTGTCAAAATGATCAACCCCTATGAAGGTAACGATATGCAATATTGTAGCTACTGTCAAACTTCAACCACCTCAGTGGGTAAACCTACAATGTTATCGTATCAGATCTGTTATTGTTGTCTGTCTGTCTTTTTTGCTTTTTGTTTCTATCTTCTGTATCTATTTTCTCTTAAATAAAAAAATGGATAAAAGATCTGAATATTAAAACAGAGACACTAAATTTGCTGGAAGACAAAGTAGGTAAAAATCTTGATGACATAGGAGTAGGCAGAGAGTTCATGAACAAAAATCAGACTGCACGGGAAACACTTCCCACAATCCACAACTGAGATCTTGTCTTACTAAAAAGTTTTTGCATGTCAAAGGAAATATCCAACAGAGTGAAAAGAAAACCCACGAATTGGGAAAATATCTTAGCCAATTGTCCATCAGACAAAGGACTTCTATCTAAAACATATAAAGAATTTTTAAAAATCAGGTCCCTAAAATTCAAGGACCCAATCTAAAAATGGGCATCTGAGATGAATACACATTTCTAAGAGGAAGAAATACAAATGGCAAATAAATATATGAAAAAATGTTCAACATCAATGGTCATTCAAGAAATGCAAATCAAACAACACTGAGATTCCATCTCACTCCAGAAAGAATGGCCAAGATTAAAAAAATCAACCAATAACAAATGCTGGAGGGGCTGAGGGGAAAAAGGAACTCTTCTCCACTGTTGATGGGAGTGTAGACTGGTGCAACCACTGTGGAAATCAGTGTGGAAATTCCTCAAGAAGCTGGGGTTAGAGATCCCATTCAACCCAGCTATCCCACTTCTGGACATTTTCCCAGAAGAATTGAAAACATCATTCCACAGTGATATTTGTACACTCATGTTTATAGCAACACAATTTGTAACAGCCAAATCTTGGAAACAACCCGAGTGCCCATTAATGGAGGAATGGATAAAAAAGATGTGGTATTTTTATACAATGGAGTACTACTCAGCTATCAAGAAAGATTGCATCAAGACTTTTATAACTAAATGGACACAACTTGAGACCATACTCATAAGTGAGGTAAATCAAACTCACTCGTGTAAATACCATATTGTCTCCCTAGTGTAAGAAACTGAAACAGTATATATGATCCAAAATCTACAATGAATACTGTGTAAGGATAAGAAACTGCTCAAAGAGAAAAAGTAATTGGTAAAGGGAAAAGGAGGAAAGAAGGAAGGGAAAAGGAAAAAGACATAAATCTGTATATATGTATATGTAAGATAGCTAAAATGACTATACTGCTGAATGTATTAGTTATTGAGAAAGAATGGTTAATACTCATATGATTAGATCAATTTTACATGTCTATATCTGTTAATCTAAACAACTGTGTTGAAGGTAACGATATGCAATATTGAAGGTAACGATTGCAACCATTGTCAAGTTCTCATCATCTTGTTTTATAAACATATAATGTTACTGTTTTGGATTTGCTGTTGTTGTTTGTCTCTTTTGCTTTTTGTCTTGGTTTTCTGTGTCTTTTTTCTCTTAAATAAAAAAGTAAAATAAAATAAAAAAATAAAAAAATTTTTAAAAAGATTTCTTCTGCCTCAAATTCCTCCTCTTTTTCCCTACTTTTATCCAATTTCGGTCATTATCTTTTTTTCCACTACTGTAATATTTTTTGATGAATAATAAACCACCCTAAAGAGTGACTGACTTAATAAAACCAAACATCTTCAATTTGCAAAGCTAGAGATTGGCCAGAGAGCCACTGATTTAGACAATCAAACTGATCAGTCAATTTCCTGGTCACTGAGACACAATAGCCAGTACCCACAAGTTAAAGGAAGAGAGAGTTACTAGTTACATGGAGTCAGAATTTGGAGAGGTTTCAGTCCATAGTCAACTGGCTCCAAGGCAGAAAAGGTATGGTGGAAAAGCCTGGTGGAGGAAATCTACTCATATAATAGTAGCCAGGAATCAGAGAAGGGAGGGCAGAACGCGCGAGAGATGTACCCTTCCTAGTCTCACCTCTAGTGACCTGCCTCTAACCAAGTCCTACCTCCTAACAAAAGTCAGTTGTACTGTTCCCATACTCCAGTTTCCACACACATGAAAATTTGAGGGGACATTTTAGATCTAGCCATAACAGCTGTCTTAACTGATCTTGACTATGTTCATTTATTCCTCTGAGAAGTACTTTGCAGCCCATCTCCCGGTAGAATTGGCATTAGGGGCCCTGTCTGAGCCCCTCACTTTGTGATGAGTGAGCTATCCCCGCCATTCTAAATAATGTCAGTAACAAAAATACAATAGAAGAAACACATAGGCCTCTTGAAGCTCAGGCCAAGAAATGTCACACTCTTACTTCCCATTCATTCTATTGGCCAAATCAAGTCACATGGTGCACTTGATTCCAGATTCAGAGTGGAAGTGTCCTACAAAGTGACATGGCAAAAGGCAAAGATCTAGGGAAAGAATTGGAACAAATAATATAGATAAATTTATATCTATTACATATAAAATGCCCAGATTGTAAATATACATCTTGATTGATTTGCACAAAATTAGCATATTCTCATAATTTTGAACCAAAGTTAAGAGATTCTGAGCATGCTAGAAGCACCCCTTACATCTCCCTTTCAGAATACCCACCACTCTGACTCCTAACACAGTAAATTAATTTTGTCTGCTTCTGAACTTCATTTAAATGGGATTATATAGTATTTACTCTTTGTGTGTGTTTTAATGGTACTTGGAATTTGTTTTAACCAGGTATAGTAAGACACAGAAATGCCTGTCATGAAAGAAAAGTTAATATTCACAGATCCCTAGAAACAGGAAACACAGTATCACACTCAACACCACCCTCAGAATACCAGGGTCTGTGAGGAAGCTATGTGTCTGGGGAAAAGTGGTGAGGCAGGAATAGCAGGTTTAGCAATGGCTATTTTTAATTCTTCCAGTGACTCTGGGATATAAGGACTGCCTCTGATCATCTGTAACCTAATTTTGGCCTGATTAAAGCAGGCAAATAGTGGCTCAAAGTTTAAGACCCTGATAATATTTGGTTAACATATAAACCTATGGCCACTTACAATCTTTGGGAATTAGCTAGTCTTCACCCTGCAATGAGTGAGCTAGCCCCACCATTCTAAATAATGTCAATAATTTAGAATTATTAAATTATTCTAGTGTCATCAAGGCATGATTAACCCTGTGTGCCTGCGTGTGTGTGTGTAATTCAACTGTGTTGTTGCACGTAATTGTAATTTGTTTATTCTCAGTGTATTGAGTAGGCTACAATTCATTATTGCATAGCAATTCATTATTGAGTAGGCTACAGTTTATTTAACCATCTTACTCTTGATGCATGTACGAGTGAGCACACATTGCCATTAAAAAATACTATAGACTGGGTGACTCAAACAACATAAATTTACTTTCTTATGGTTCTGGAGGCTATAAGATCAAGGTTCTGACTAATTCAGGTGGTAACAGCTCTCTTCCTGGCCTGTAGAGAGCTACCTTCTTGCAATGTCTCACATGGTCTTTTGATGTTTTTCCTGTATATTCACAATGAGGAAGAGAAAGAAAGACAGACAGACAGAGACAGAAACAGGCAGAGACACAGAGAGAGGCAGAGATAGAGCAGAGACAAAGAAGGAGGAGGAGGAGACTGGGAGGTGATCTCCACCTGGAAACCAGTGCCATATGCTGGCTGCTACCAGAATGGGGACAGCCACGCCCAAGCCTCTCTCCATGAGTCTGCGCCTTACACGGACTGTGGAGGTGGGGGAGATCCAGGCCTCACCAGGAAGCGATCCTGGCCAGGAAACAATATCATTTTCATTGTTTTGTTGAGTTGGGTTTTATTCTTTTTTGTTTTGTTTGATTATGTCAAATCTGATGGCACAAGCAGCTATTTGGAAGATAACAAGACATATTACTATAGTCATTTTGGATTTGCTAGTGGCTTGTTTTGAAGTCCTTTATCATATTCACTGTTTTGGTTTTATTGTTTCTATTCTGTTCTGTTCTGTTCAATTTTTACTATATCCGAAAGTATCTGCAGCTATTTTGAAGGCGGCAAAAGACACTATGGTAACCACTGTTGGTTTTGTAAGGTTTTGAAGTCCTGTATCACTTATACTGATTTATTTTTTATTGGTTTTATTCTGGATTTTTTCCTTGGTTTTATCCTCTTTAAAATAAAATTTAAAAAAAGAAGGAGGAGGAGGACAAAGACAAAGAGGAGAAGAAAGAGGAGGAGGAGAAGAAAAAAGAGAAAATGAAGGGTAAGGGAATGAGGAGAAGGAAAGTACTGTGGTCTCTTCTCAGAACGACAACCCTATCAGATCAGCCTCTCCCCGACCTTATGACCACATTAACCTCAATTAATTCCTAGAGGTAACATCTCAAAATACAGCCACACTAAGAAGTTAGAACTTCAGCATATGAATTTGGAGAGGACGCAAACATCCAACTTGTAACAATAGGCATTTGTTGTTTCCTTTTTTTTTCTTTTTTTCCCAAATCCATTTTATTTCAAAGAGAAAAAAAGAAATCAATAAAAATAGACGTTGAGTAATAAATTTTTGGCTATTACTTATGTAGATTATTGTCTTAATAATACACAATTTTCTCTGTGATTTAACCAATAGAAATTTATTGCCCCACAGTCCTGGAGGCTGGAAGTCTGAGATCAAGGTATTGTAGGTTTGGTTTTTCTGAAGGCTGTGAGGGATAATGTATCCTAAACTTCTCTTGTAACTTCTAGGACTTTGCTGGCAGTCTTTGACATTCTTAGGCATATAGAAGTATCAACTCTTTCTCTGCCTACACTGCTCAATGATGTTCTCCATGTTGGTTAGTGTGTGTCTTTATCAAAATTTCCTCTTTCTACAAGGACACAAATCCACAAATTTGGCTAGAGTACACATTTCTGGCATACACCTTGTACCTACCACAGAATTGTACACACCAGAAGAATTTTACTACTTCTATTTTTCCATGCTTGTCTGATGGTTTTCCACAAAAGGCATAAAAACTTCTTCACAGAAATAATGGCAGAAAACTTCCCAAACATGGATAAAGAACTTGACACACAAATAACTGAAGCATATAGAAATTCAAATAGCCATGACCAAAATAAATCTATACCAGGACATGTAATAATCAAGGTTCCAGAAATTCAGCACAAGAACAGAATATTAGAAGTGGTTAGAGAAAAGAAACAAATCACCTATAAAGGAAAGCCTGTCAGAATCACAGAAGACTTCTCAACACAAACTCTCAAATCAAGGAGAGCTGGGAGTGAGGTATTTCAAGCCATAAAAGAAAACAATCTTCAACCCAGATTGATGTACCCTACAAAACTATCTTTCAAAATTCGTTGAGAAATAAGATAATTACATGGCAAAGAACAGTTGATGAGACTCATGACCACAAAACCAGCTCTTCAGAATGCTCAGAAGGATATATTAGAGAAAATGAAGACCACAAACGCAAGAACAACAATAGAAAAAAACCACTAGGCAGGCAAGTAATTGAACAGAAGAGAAAAGCATGAAACCAACAGCAAGCAAATCACATGAAAATGATAAACCAAAACATATCAGTTATAACCATCAATGTAAATGGTCTCAATTCACCAATAAAAGAAACAAACTGGCAGAATGGATCAAGAAACAAGAATCAACAATATACTGCATTCAAGAAACACATTTAACCCAAAAAGAAAATCAAACACTAAAAGTTAAAAGACATTTAAAAAAAAAAACACTCCACGACACAGGAACCCCAAAAATAGCAGAGGTAGCTATTTGTTTGAAAACATTGTAAACTTTAAGCCAAAACTGATCAAAAGAGACAAAGAAGGTCACTACATACTTGTGAAGGGCAAACTCCAAGAAGAAGAGACAATAATCAAAAATATTCAAGTAAGAACTAATACAATTATACTGTGGGGCCTTAATACCCCAGACAAAAAAAAATTGACAGAGAAATATCAGAATTAAACTAAGCTTGTGAACAAATGGGCATATTAGATGTCTACAGAATGTTCCACCTCAAAACATCAGAATACACACACTTTTCAGATGCACATGGGACAGTCTCCAAAACAGACCACATATTACCCCATAAAACATGCTCAAGTAAATGCAGAGAACTGAAATCATCCCATGCATACTATCTGACCATAGCACAATGAAACTGGAAATCAACAGCAAAATAAATCACTAAAAACTACATGAACACATGGAAATTAAACAACACCCTTCTGAACAACCATTTGGTCACAGAATAAATTAAATACAAAATTAAACAGTATCTACAATTAAATGTTAATGCTGATAAAAAACATACAGAACTTATGGGATGCAATGTAAGCAGTTCTAAGAGGAAAATTCATAGCGATAAATTCTCACAACAGGAAAACCGAATGAGCTCTACTAACCTAATTTTAAACCTCAAACATCTAGAAAAAGAACAAATTAAACTCAAAGCTCATATGAAGGAGGAAATTGTAATGATAAGAGCAGAAATTAACACAATTGAGACTAAGAAAATAGAAGAGTTAGTTCTTTAAAAGATTAAATAAAATTAATAAACCCTTAGCCAAGCTCATCAAAAAGAGAAAAGAAAAAACACAAATTCAATCAATTAGGAATCCAAAAGGGGAAATCATAAAGGATCCTGCAGAAATTCAGAAGACCATCAACACATGCTTTAAAACCTGTGCTCTAATAAGGTGGAAAAAACAGAAGAAATGGACAAATTCCTAGACACATACGAATTTCCAAAACTGAAGATATAAAAATTCTAAATAACCAGATATCAGCCAATGAAATTGAAAATGTAATTTAAAATTTGCCAACAAAGAAAAGCCTGATGGATTAACTATTGAATTCTACAAGAAACTTAGAGAAGAACCAATCATTAATGATGAAACTCTTTAAGGAAATTGAAGGGAAGCCGTACTTCTAAAATCGTTCCTGGAAGCAAATATTTCCCTGATTCCAAAATGAGAGAAGAACCCAGCCAGAAAAGAAAACTACAGGCCAATCTCCCTAATGAATGTAAATACAAAAATCCTCAATAAGATACTGGCAAAAAGAAAGCAGCAAATCACCAAGAATATCATGCACATTGACCAAGTAGGATTCATGCCAGGGAGGCAGGGATGGTTCAAAATATGCAATCAGCGTAATACACTATATTAAAAGAGTAAAAGACAACAATCACATGATTGTGAGGAACCACCCAGATGACTCTCCTTGACTTTCCTTGAAAAGAAGAGCAACTATCTCCATTTTGGATAAACTTGGCCCTATCTCCATGTATTGATGTGTACAGAGCTGGCTAGGCTATTTCTTTGTCCCTTCATTTGGCTTTAAGCAGTGTAAATTGGGCTAGCTGAAGAGCTGATGTGTAATCTCTGAAGCAAAGCAGCAGGTCAGTGTTACCCCACCCAGTGGCTCCCCAAATATGTGGTCGAGTGGGGCAGGATTGAGAGCCATGCTCCACACTGTTGGCTGGAACAGAGCCTCAAGAAAGACACTATGACTTTCCAGGGCAAAAAGGATTATACATCAGAATTGAAGCACCGACCTCAAATTATTAGATACTACCTTAGTTGTGTTATGCAGATTGCTCTCTCTGCATTTCTTGCCCTCTGCTTATCACAGAGGTGATCTGAGACCTCCTACCTACCCCAGCTCACAGTAGTCATGGCAGTCATGTATTTCCTGCCACTCTCACTGTCACTCACCTCCAAGCCACTCCCCTCATGAAGAATTAATAAAACTCATGTTGGGTTCTGGGTTAGGCCTTTGTTCTGGTGAACCACCGTCTTCATTGGACTTTGAACCTCTTGGCTCCCCATAACTGTATATATGTCTTAATGTCTTTATTCTCATCTTGGGTTGCACTAGAAGTGGTAGATTGGAATTAACTTACTAGAATTCTAATAACTTCTCCATGAGATTACAAATATACACCTTTCTGAACTGTGACAAAGACAGGAAGGGGTTCTCTATACATGATCATCCCAAGAGATGCAGAAGAAGCACTTGACAAAGTCCAACACACATTCATGATTAAAAAAATACCTGTAGACAATTAAAATAGATGGTCTATTACCTCAATCCGATCAAAACCATCTATGATAAACTAATAACTAACATCCAACTAAATGGTGAAAAGTGGAAATATTTCACACTAAAATCTGAAACAAAACAAGGATTCCACTGTCACCACTACTATTCAAATATTTCTGGAAACAGAGCAATTGAAAAAGAGAAGGAAATAAAAGGAATAAGGATTGCAAATGAAGAAGTTAAATTATCATTATTTGCAGATGATATGATACTCTACACTGGAGACCCCAAAAACTCCACCAACAGACTTGTAGGTTTAATAACCAAATTAAATAGTGTAGCTGGATACAAAATCCACACTCAAAAATCAATAGCCTTCCTGTACACAGACAACAAACTCACTGAGAGAGAAATTAGAGAAACCACGCCTTTCACAATAACATCCCAAAAAACCCACAAAGTTACGAATCAATCTAACAAAGGAAATAAAAGATCTAAACACAGAAAATTATAGTACCCTGAAAAAGGAGATCAAAGAAGATACTAGAAAATGGTAATATATCCTTTGCTGATGGATGAGAAGGACCAAAACAAAGAAAATGGTCATACTCCAAAAATCGTTATATAGATTTAATGCAATACCAATCAAAATATCATTAGCATACCTCACAAAACTAGAGAAAACATTCTTAAAATTCATTTGGAACCAGAAGAGACCTAGAATAGCAAAGGCAAACTTGGGCAACAAAGGCAAGGCAGGATACATCATAATTCTGGACTTCAAATTATACTACAAAGCTACTGTGATAAAATAAGCATAGTATCAGCAAAAAGACAGACCTGCGGATTGGTGGAACAGAATGAAAGATGCAGGCACGACTCCCAGCACACTCAGCCACTGTCCCTTTGACAAAAGGGCCAAACATGTTCACAGGAAGAAAGATAGCCTCTTTGATAAATGGTGCTGAAAAAACTGGCTTTCCACAAGCTGAACTACACCCATATCTATCACTGTACACTAAAGTATAGTTAAAATGGATAAAAGATCACTATACACTAAAGTATAGTTAAAATGGATAAAAGATCTAAATATTAAAACAGAAACACTAAATCTACTGGAAGAGAAAATATGTAGAAATTTTGAAGACAGACTGTAGGCAGAGTTTATGATCAAAACCCTGATGGCATGGAAATAGTACAAAGAATTAACAAAATGGAATCTCATTTTATTAAAAAGCATTTGCACAAAAAAAGAAATCACCAACAGAGTGAAGAGATAAACCACAGAGTGGTAAAAAATTATAACCAGTTGTCCCTCAGACAAAGGACTTACATCTAGAACATTTAATGAATTGAAAAAAATCAGACACCCCCCAATTCAAAGACCCAATCCAAAACTGAGCATCTGAGATGAATACACATTTCTCAGATGAAGAAACACTAACAGCAAATAAATATATGAAAAAAGCGTTTAGCATCACTGGTCATTTGAGAGATACAAATTAGAACAACACTGAGATTTCATCTCACTCCAGAAAAAAATCACTATTATCAAGAAATCAACCAATAATGAAAGCTGGAGGAGCTGTGGGAAAAAAAAGAACTCTTCTCCACTGTTGTTGCAAGTGTAGACTGGTGCAATTGCTGTGAAAATCAATGTGGAGATCTCTCAAAAACTAGGATTAGAGGTCACATTTGACCCAGCTATTCCCCTTCTGGGTGTTGTCCCAGAACAATTAAAAACATCATACCACAGCAATATATGTGTACCCACGTTTATTGCAGCACAATTTGCAATACCTAAATCTTGGAAATAACCCAAATGCCCATCAATTGAAGAATGGATATAAAAGATGTGGTCTTTTATGTATAATGGAGTACTACTGAGCCATAATGAAGGATAAACTTGAGACTTTTATAGGCAAATGGATGCAACTCAAGACCATTCTCATAAATGACATAAATCAGACTCACTGTGTAAACATCACATTGTCTCCCTAGTGTGAGAATCTGAAAGAGTAAATAAAATCCAAAATGTACAATAGATAATGTGAAATAGGAAGAAACTGTTCAAAAGGAAAGAGGAATTGGGATGGAGAAAGGAGAAAGGAGAAAGGTAGGAAGGAAAGAGGAAGATTATATAAGATAGTTAAGATAGTTATACTACTAATTTTTCTTAGTTCCTTGAAAAGAAAGGTTCATGCTAATATTGTTTGGGCAATTTTTCATGCCTGTATCTTGTACTCTGTGTAACTACTTTGAAGAAAACAATATGCAATGTACTAGCTATTATTACTCTCCTATTATCTTGTTTTGAAATTTTGAGGTTTTTTTCTTTTTAAAATAAAATAATTTTTAAAATATATAAAATATATTTTTTTACCATAAAGAAAAGCATATTTTTGCTACCATTGGATTAGCACACACTGTTTGTACATCCCCATAAGATTAGCACTGTTGTTTGTGTCAAACTCACCATGGTATAGAAGACAAAACCTGAGGCTGCTCATTGGCTCAGTCTGCTGCCTCTGTGCTTTCAGACTTCACCCAGGTACTCCTCTTTGCAGAGCTCTGCAATTGTCTGTGACTGTCACTCTGCCCTTTACTTCCTTACTATCTCCAGATAACTGTGTGTCTCAGTGTTCAATCTCCAGATCACCATGAGTCCCATTGCTGTCCACTGGGCCCCATGCCATGTTCTCACAGAGTGCTGGCCAGGTGGAAGAAAGATCCTGCAGCACTGGTGTTGTGAATGTGTCCAGGTTCCAGTTTATGCTGTGGGTGAGCTCCACTTAATCTTGTTGTGAATGTGGTTAAATGCTGAACAAACCTTTGTATTCAGGTCAGCTCTTGGGATCTTTGTTTGCAGATGTACTAACTCCTTTTGGTTCCTCCAAAGTCCAGGCTGCCTAACTCAGAGTGTCTTTTGACCTCAAGAGTGGCTTCTGTATCTACTACAACAATGCCTTACCACAAGCACAAAGTGATGGGACCAAGCAATCCTGATTTGGAACTGTGAGCCACAATAACTCTTCCTTTTAAGGCATTTTGTCACAGCTCAGTAACACAGCAAATTGGTACCAGGAGAAGGGGCAATCCTGTTACTATATTTGACAATGTGGTTCAGCAGCCTTTGGAATTGGTTGGTTTGGAATTAGGAGGAACTTGGAAACATTTAGTGGAGCATGTTATAAAAAGGTTAAAATCCTAAAGAGGAGCTGAATGGGCAAATCTGGTGGAGGCTCAGACAACCAGAATGCTAGTAGTAATGTTGTTCACGATTCCTATTCTTAAAAAGTGTGCTTATGAGGTTTAATATGGGAACAAGGTCTCTACTGGAAACCAGACTAAAGGCCATTCATGCTACTTTCTGGCAAAGAGCTTGTCTATATTTTGTCCCTTTCCAGAGATCATGTCGAAATCTGACTTTAAAGGTGAGGGACAAATCATTCTGGCTGTGGAAATTTCAAGGCAGCATAATGTTCAGCCAGTGGCATTTGTATTACTGGATGCTTTCAGCCAGATTTACAGTGAGAATTGGGAGCAAAAAACGGAGCAGGAAGATTTAAAAATTTTGAAGTTCAGTCAGAAAAGGAGCACCTTTAATGTTGTGGCCAAAGATAGTATGTTGCTAAATAGCTTAGCATCAGGTTATGCACAAGTACCAACTTCCTGCAGGAATCTGAAAATTGTGTACTACCTATGTGTGCCAATAAACTGAAACTTTAAAAAAAAAAAAGAAGTCAAGTGTTTTGCAACAGGACAATAGGAAGGGTGCCTTAAGAACATCTCAGGAATTAGTAAGACCTCACCGGTCACAGGCTCAAGAATGTAAACATAAACTCATTTGAAACACTGCTTTTCCCAGCACTGTGAGAGGCTGAAGCCAGAGGTGCAAAAGTTCAAGCATATCCTTGGGCAAATTACTAACTTAAGTGGACCCTGTCAAAATAAAAATATAAAAGGACTTGGGATGTAGCTCAGTGCAAAGGCCCTGGGTTCAGTTTCCAGTACCACAGCAAGCAAACAAGTGAAAGAAAAGGAAGGAAGGAAGGAAGGAAGGAAGGAAGGAAGGAAGGAAGGAAGGAAGGAAGGAAGAAAGAAAGAAAGAAAGAAAGAAAGAAAGAAAGAAAGAAAGAAAGAAAGAAAGAGAAAGAAAGAGAAAGAAAGAAAGAAAGAAAGAAAGAAAGAAAGAAAGAAAGAAAGAAAGAAAGAAAGGAAGAAAGAAAGGAAGGAAGGAAGGAAGAAAAAATAAGTTTGCTTTGAGACGAGTGCCCTTCTCATACAGGACTGCCTAGTGAATTATTTCCCTCAGAATCGTTTCCCCGTGTTCAGTCATCTAGACATTCAATAGTCACTGAAACCATAGTCCAAAGGGAACATGGCTACTCTGCCCACTGGCAGCAGACCTCGGAGTTGTTCACATGGTGCTGGTTTTGCAAGCATACAGAATGCAAGAATTGTGGAGTTAGGGGGTTATGGGATGTTTCCACCAAGATTTCAAATAAAGACCTAGGAGACTAGGTGGTGTATGCTGCAGTTGGAGTCCTTGCAAGCAGCTCACAATAGAGTAGTATATAAAGCTGCTAGAGTGATACCAAAGTTGCAGTGAAGATCCCAGGAAGTCAGAGATACCAGAAAAGTGGGATACCTACCAGAGGAAGCTGCATGTGGCAAATGGAGCCAACTTGGTATGAAATCAGGCTACCACATCCTTTGGAGTTACATCACCCTAGTGTGTGCCCTTGATGTACATGGAGCTATAGAATATAATGCTTGCCCTCCTGGGTTTGAGTCTTATTTTGACCTGATTTGTCCTTGGTATTTTCTTATTCCACCCTTTTGCAATGGAAGTGGGAATGTTTACACTGTGCCACTGACTCTTGGAAGTGTGCAACTTGTTTCACTGAATTTTGCAGGGGCTTACAGCTAAGAGTTTACTTTTAGTCTCAGAGGAGATTTTGAACCAGAATTTTGAGCGATGTTGGAAATGTTGAGACTTTGGAGATGTCCTAAATGCATCCTGTATTTAGACATGAGCCTTTGGAGCCCGGCAAAAGAATAACCTTTGTATCATAAATGTCCTCAGGGGCCATGTGCTAAAGGCTTGATCATTATTCAGGAGTGATGCCTGTTTGCAGGAAGTAAATCATTTAGAGGATTCCCCTGAGAATGTTCTCTAGTCTTTCTCTCTCTGTCTGTCTCTGTCTCTCTTTGTGTCTCTGTCTCTGTCTCTGTCTCTCTGTCTCTGTCTCTCTGTCTCTGTCTCTGTCCCTCTGTCTCTGTCTCTCTCTCTCTGTCTCTCTCTCTCTCTCTTTCTCTCTCTCCAGGTCACCATGAAATGAACATCTTTGCTCTACCACTGGCTCTCTGACATGATGTTCTACCATGTCACAGACCCAAACCAACTGGACCATGAAACAATGAGCTAACATAAATCTTACTTTAAGTTTTTTGGGGTTTTTTTGCTCAAATATTTTTCCACAGTGTCGTAAAGTTAACACAGTGGCCAATTTGATGAAAATCTCATCCCATGACTTTTGATTTAAGATACTCTATTTTTCTACTCCAGGATTTTCATTTGGTCATTTTTTATAGTTTTTATATGTCTTCTAAAATTCTCTTAACTTTTTACTCATTACAAATTTTTGTAGATTCTTTAACATCTCAATAAATTCCAAAGTTTGCTTACTTAAGCATCTGGGTAACAGCTTCCATGAACTAAATTTTTCCTTGATCTTGGATAACATTCTTTTCTATTTCTTTATATATCTTTATATATCTTTATTAGATACTAAATATAACACTAAATAAATCACTTTCAACTTGTGAAGTCTTGGTTTGTTTTGTTTAATTGTACCTCCATTAGTCCTAGGAAAATCATTACTCCTATGCATGGCTTTTATCCCTAAAATGTTGCTCATCTGTGATCTCAATAGAAAGTCCAAGATGTTCACCAAACTATTCTTATCTGGCAGGAATCAAACTTCAAATTCTATCTCCATGGGAATGAACTCTGTTTATTCAGTCTTCCAGATCTTGTTTTTCCCTAGGATTCTTGGAAAATCTTTTATGGACACATTTCAGAGGTCATCTGATGATTTGAACTGTGCTTACATGATGTCTGGGAAGTTCCACACCTGATCTTTTGAGTCCTCTTGCAATAAAATAAGACTTTCTACTTGAACTGCATGGACTAAAGAGTCTCTCTCCTCAGAGGAAAACCCTTATGCATGTGAATCTCATCCATTGACATTATCTTTCATTTGTCAAATTCCTTAATTTTCAATTTGCTTTTTGTCACTTTTCATGCCTCTATTTTTTAAATATTTTATTTAGAGCTATTTATGTTATAGGCAGGAAAGTTGGTCCAATATAAGTGGGGAGCAAACCTGGATCCTGAAAGCCTGCTCCACTGCTGACATAAAAGCTAGGTATGCAGAAAAATTCAGAGTATGAGAAACACTTGTAACAAGAACATCTAAGTTACATAATTAGTTACAGATTAATTGGTTTTAAAAAAAATTTGTTCCCATAATAGCAAAATGAAAACACTTTAACAAGTATTGTTTCAAAGTAATGATTACTCCACTTCTCTTCAGGTTTTACTTCATATTTTAGAGCTGTTTAGTAATTACAGTTTTGGGAACTGAGAAACAATATTAAGTAATATTACCATTGCATTCTATATAAGTCTAGATGGCAAGAATCCAACATGCTGGGTCTGGGAGAATCCAATAAGAAGACAACTAGCCAGCCTTCCTGGTAAGTGGCACAACGGGTTCGAGGAAGAGAAAAGTCAGTGCCTTCCTTGAGCCTACCGGCACATGGGCTGAGAATCAACACCACCAACAACCCCCGTAAGCAACCTGCTGGTTTGAAGGACTGACTAAGTTGATAAAACTAAGGTACATAAAGCAACTAAATGCTTGTATTGTTTGGTTGATTTTGCAGGGCTGGGGCCATCAATCTGGGCATCTCTTGGGAGAATGACAATATGCAATACAGCAAATATGGGAGATTTCCTTCTATCTTGCCTTTGAAATCTAATAGTGTTCTCACTGTTTTGCTTTATTCTGATAAATTGTTTTGCTTTATTCAATATTCTGTTTTGATTGGTTTTATTCTCTTTTGTTTTTGGCTTGATTTTGCTATACCTGATGGAATGGAAAACTATTGTGAAAATAACAAGATACACTATGGTAGCTATTGTTTTCCTACTATCCTGCTTTGAAGTTCTTTACAAACACTTTCACTGCTTTGTTTTGATTGACTTTGTTCTGTTTTGTTTTGTTGGATTCTACTATCTTTAAGATAAAATTTTTTAAAAATAAGTCTAGAGAAGACAACTAATCTGCCTTCTGGGGGCCTGCGCTACCGGTGTGGACTCCTGGAAGAGAAACATGCACCCCCCTCAAGCCTACCTGCATGTGGGCTAAGAATCAAGGACAAACACACCCCCACACCCTGTAAAGCAACCTGCTGGTTCGGAGGTCTGGCTAAATTGCTAGCAACTAAGGTACATAAAACAACTAAATGCTAGTATCGTTTTGTTCATTTTGCAGGCCTCAGGCTGGCAGCCTGAGTATCTCTTTGGAAGATGACAGTATGCAATGTAGCAAAATGGGGGATTCTCTTGTGTCTTGTTTTCATTGTTTTGCTTTATTCTGATTAATATTTTTTGGCCTTATTTTATACTGTGTTTTTATTGGTTTTATTGTGGGTTTTTTTTCTTTTTTTCTTTTTTTTTTCTTTTGGTTTGATTTTACTATACCTGTTGGAATGGTCAACTATTCTGAAAATAACAAGATATACTATAGTAGCTATTGTTTTCATAGTATCTTTCTTTGAAGTTCTATACCAGTTCTACTGCTTTGTTTTGATTGACTTTGTTCAGTTATGCTTTATTGGATTTTACTATCTTTAAAATAAAAAAAAAGTCTAGATGTAATGTATATGACAATAGATTGGCAATTGGTAAACATATAACACTGAAACTACCAATTCATTTGTTTTTATTAAATATTAAGTGATTTAATTACACTTTAAATAATTAAATTACAAATCAGATTCATTAAACTTGATCTTAAATGTTGGCACCTATTAATTATAATTTAATTTTATTTATAATAAATTATTAATATTTTAAAAGAAAAATATTTTTGAAAATATATGAATAGTACTTGCATCTTATGATGAAAATATATTCATATTGTTTTCACATGAAACACAGTATCAATTTTAAATGTTTTTTTCAGAACACAATTAAGTAAAAATACTCACTATGACTATGTAAGTACTGATTTTGCTGACATAAGGCAAGTAAATACTATAAAATATAGTAAGTGATGAATTGTGCATATTTTTATTATTTATTCAAGCATCATAGGCCTGTCAACAGATCATCAAGCCATGTATGATATAATTCAGTAAGCATTGATATTTTGATGAGTTCTAGTCAAATACAAGCCATAGTTTTATGCATATATTTCAGTCCTGTTGCCTTGACTGTTTGGTCAGTTGTCATTACTCACAGTAGTTATGTTCTATAAAGTCACTGTTAACACTGAATTAATGAGTATTGAATTGTTACCCAAGAAAACATAAGGTTAATTTCCCACAAACCTTCAATCTCAACACTTGCATCAACTGATTAATACTTTAACCTTTTATTTTTGCCAACCAATTATGTGCTTCTCTTCTTTAAAGCACCTTATGTGTTATTAACTTATCAAGACTGAACTCATAGTCAACAGCACTATAACCTGTGCCCAAGGGAAGCTCACAGAGTACTGATGTGTTCTCCATAAGGTTTTCACCACAACTTCTTGCACATGGAAACCCTAGACAGCATGTTAGCACTACACTTTGGGGCCATTTTAAAAAATGATATTGAACCAAAAAGAAAGCACAGAAAGTGTGTACAGGAAGCGCTACAAAGGCTGTGCAAAGGACATATTTACAGAATGAGACCTGAAACAAGAAGGTAGAGTACCACTGTATCTGACTCACCCGGGGACCTTGGAACTGGCACAGGAGCAACTCAAAATTTGTATCATTCTGCATTCATGAATTAGCATGTTTTGTGCTGCAAAGACCAGTTTGGAGATTATAAATACATTTTAGGATGTAGGCAAATTGAAAGACATAAAATCCACAAAGAATGAAGATTGTACATTCATCAAGTTGGGAACATTTAGAACATATTTTAATAGCTCACTGGCTTGATTTATAACTTTTAAATATTTAGATACATAGAATAAGGACTTCAATACAATTTCTTCCTCTAAAACTGTTAAAAGCAAGACTGTTCCTCACCTAAAGGCCAATGCTGGGTGAAATTGTGAAGCAGGAAGAATTTATAGCTCATTCACATGTTTTAGGCATGCATACGTTCTTTTAGTTCATAAGTCTTCATTATTTCCCTGTGCTTCACACACATACACTCACATGCACATTGTGACGTTTTTCAGCAATTACTCTACCCAGTAGGAAAGCCTAAGTTAGAAGAAGGAAAAAACCCTACTGCACATTTCATTCATCCCCACACCAAAACCTATCTGCCCCTGTCCATTCTTTCAGGGCCCTGTGATATGCTACATGAGATGGGACAATGATGATCAAATAAATTCTTTCGTGACTGTGGACTCTGTATCTCTATTACACTATGCCACTGTGCCATCACTTCTAGGTGATATCAAACTAACTTAATTTAATTTTTCCTCTTTTTCTGGAAGAGCACTGAAAAACGATTCAGTGAGAATTTCAGACATGGTAGCAGATATTTCTGCAAAATAGTTGAAAGCTACACAGGGATTTCAAATTGTATCACCAAATTGGTATCTGTTCCATGGGACATACTGTGTTGTTTGTGTGATCTTTTCCCCTAGTAGTTAGCCAAAAATATCATTAGGAAGAACAGGAGACATCTCCTGTGTTCTGAAGGAGAATGGACAGGCCATTAGTCAGGCGGAAGTGTACACTTCAAAGCGTTTAAGCTCTGGGGGTGGATACAGACCATAGTTCTGCCAGGCCAAGTTCACTCTGTTCCTGAAAATGCAGATCTATGTAATGAGGAAACAGGATTAAGGCTAAGGGCAGATAAGGTCTTGCAAAAGAGCTGAGTAGGTGGAGAGTAGGAGCTGAATGTACTTAGAAGTATGGAGCTTTACACCTCTGTCTTCTAAAAAGCACCCCTCCTAATCCCAAGCCTCCAAGAGACCAATTTTTCCTTGGAACATCAAAAATAGTGGTCCCCACACTTTAAAATTTCATTAGATAAATCTAATTTTTAGAATTGAGATTCAAGCACTGCCAACATTTTACTTTGCTACATTTTAAAAAGACATTTGCCATTATAATAATTTCATAGAAGAAATAGTGTTTTGATATCAAAAAAGTGAAAAAAATAATTACAGAATAGAGAACAGTTTTTTCCATTAAGAAAAATTGACAGCCTAACACTTGTTAGCTGGTGGCATTCCAGTTAGAATGTCATGAGGCTTGGTATGGCCCTGGGATGAGCACCTGGAACCTCTGCACCACACCTAAGTTCAAAAATTGGGCTTGTTACCCCAGAACTGTGTCACTGATGACCCAGGAATCTGAGTCAGCTTAGTCATAGGAAGGGGCTCCATGGCTCCTTCAAAGCAAGGTCTGTGCCATTTGGAGGCTTCAACAGTGAGCCTCATGTACTCTCCCCAACAGATCTGCCCTTAATCTTCCCTCTTTGCTGTTACACAGAATATGTGATGCCTGGGTGAGTGAAAACATCAAGAGCAAACTGACCAGGATGAGATGAAGGTAAGGGGGTTTTCCCTGGAGAACTATTCATGCTGTCTTCCTCTCCCCCAAATACAGCCCTGGTCAGGACCCAGGAAGAAGGATACTCAAAGCACAAAGGAAGCAGCCGTCCCACTGTGGGACACATTCTCCCAAAAAGCAAGATTTCTCAAAATCACCAAGAGAATGGTGGGAGGGACAAGGTAGGGCGCCTGGGGAGGCCAGGAATGAAGTGATTTCAAGCAGCCTTTGTCATCTCTTTGTCTCTGCTGAAGGGGTACCAGGCCCAACAGAGGTTTCAGAGCAGAAACCAGGTGGTAGGCTCTGATGTTGGACACCATGGTGGGAAAGACCAGGGGGCTCTAAGGAATTTGGGGGATATTTTCCCTACCCCTCAGGTCTTTGTTTAGTGGAGATCACATAGGTCTGTTTTACTCTTTTGTTTTCCTGATTAAAAAACCAGTTTTTGTTTTCCTGGTTATAAACTAATCTCAAGAACTGACTTACTCCAACTTCTAAGAATGTCACCTGGAACTGAAAGCATGCTACATGTTTCTTAGCTCTAGTGTCAGCTGCTCTACTGATTGGTGATGTGATATTTGAGCATTATCACCTCAAGTTATCTACCTTGTGGGTGTTAAGAGCAACCCAAACATGTTCTTCAAGTTTGCTGTCCATGAGATGATAGTAGTAACACTAGCAAGCCACTTGTGTTGTATCCATTGCTCCAGATATACATGCCATTCTATGATCAGCTTTACTCTACATGGGTTCCCCTGCCATTCTACACACTTTTCATGATCAGCTTCTATGTACCTTTCATGATCTATGCACCTTTCATGATCAGTTTTACTCTACATGGGTCCCTAGAGAAACAATGAACCTGCCAAGGTGATGGTTGACATGCAAGACCTATTCAAAATTATTTTCCAGAGATAAAGGACTAGAAACTAGCTATGAAGAAATAGTAGACAGAGCCATTCTAACTTTAAGCTGAGCTTACTTTTGACCAAGTAACCATTATATACCAAGTCACCATTATATACCAATTGGCTTCCATATCTGAGAAGCACTGGCTTGGAGCCCTTACCTTTCGCCTGGTGCCTCACTGAGGGCTGCAGAAAAAGTGTACTGAAACTTCGAAATAAGTTACCATTTAGGGCTGCCATCAGGACTCTCCTGTGGGTAACCAGCATGGGCAGGGAGAAGCAGCCTGTCCAGCCCCAACATGCATCGGGACTCTCCCACGGGTAGCCAGCATGTCTGGGAGAACCAGTCAGCCATGCCTTGGAGAAGCCACGAGTGTCCAGAGAAGTCCACACCACTACCCCACCACATCTTGGCAAACCTGGGCTAGAAGAAACCCAGGTTCCTGATCCAACCCCTACACTGTGGATGAGTAGCCAATATGGAAGCACCTGGGACCCTACAACCCACTTGTCCGGAGGAACTCAAGAAAATGTCAAGGAGCAGAAGGCAATCTCTGGCCTCCAGCCCATACATAACAAGCCCAGGAGACATGGACATGGAAGAAAGTGGAAGCTGCACACCTGAAATTTCTGGGATGTTGGCAACTGAAGAAAAGAAACTATTTCATGAGACTGTGAAAGAAATCAGATCAGAAATAGTATCTCAGGTAAAAGAAGCAATGACAAATGTAATAAAAGGAGCATATCTAAAGAAGATGCCGATAAAAATAAAAGAGGAACATAGGAGAATGATGGAAACCTTGAATGAAGAATAGAAAGAATTGGAATGCATGAAGCAGACTCAAAGAGATCTAGGAAATTTAAAAATCCAATGAAAGCTGGTAAAACCACTTGAAAGAAACCAAAGACAGACTTTCAGACCTTGAAGACAGGATGGCAGCTAGCAATCATGAAAGAAAAGATCTCTTAAAAATAACAAGGAACCAGGAAATGACAATTCAATGGCTGCAAAATGATGTAATGAAAAATAAATTAAGAGTGATAAGTGTCTGTGAAAAAGCAGGAGTCAACACAAATGATATGAAGAGACTATTTACAGAAATAATAGCAGGGAACTTCCCAAGCATGGGAAAAGTACCTGACATGCAGATAAGTGAGGCATGTGACAACTGGCCTTAACAAAAATAAATCTACATTCAGATGTATAATAATCAAGATGCCATAAATACAGCACAACAGAATATTAAAGACTGTTAGAGAAAAAAACAGATCAATTGTAAAGGAAAACCGATCAGAATCACCACAGACTTCTCAACACAAACCATCAAGTCAAGAAGAGGTTAGAGTGAAGTATTTCAAGTCCAGAAAGAAAACAACTTCCAACCCAGATTTATGTACCCTGAAAAACTATCTTTCAAAATTAATGGAGAAACAAGATATTTCCATGATAAAGAACAATTAAAGGAATTCATGACCACCAAACCAACCCTTCAAAGAGAACTGAGAATACTCTAGGGAGAGATAAAGATGACCCCAGTCCTAGAAACAACTGCAGAGTGGAATCACTTGCGGAGTAGGCAACTGAATGGAGGGGGAAAGTAGGGAGCCAATGGCAGGAAAAAACCATGGCAGAGACAAACCAGTGCATGTTGGCCATAACCATTAATGCAGATGGCCTCAATTCACCAATAAAAAGAAACACAGGTAGAGTGGATCAAGAAACAAGATTCATCAACATGCAGTATACAAGAAACACATTAACTCAAAATGAAATTCATAGATTGAAAGTCAAAGGAGAGAAAACAATGCTCCATGTGACAAGGGACCAGAAAAAGGCAGGGGTTGCCCATCAACCACAGAATGGATAAGAAAGGCATGGCATTTTTATACTATGGAAAGCTACTCAGCTATAAAGAAGGATAATCATGAGGCTCTTGTAGGTAAGTGGATGCAATTTGTGATCATGCGCACAGGTGAGCATCATGTTGTCTCCCCAGTATAAAATGCTGAAGCCATTAGTGGGATTCAAAATGTGCAATGTATTGCAAAAGTGAAAGGGGAGGAAACATCTAAAAAGGGAAGGTGGTAACCATTATTAATCCCTTATTATTTTGTTTTAAAGTCCCATATTGTTTTCATTATTTTATTTTGATTGGTTTTATTCTGTTTTGTTTGGTTTGATTTTATTGTACCTGATGGCATGGGTAACTATTTTGAAGATAACAAGATATATTATGGTAGTCATTGTTGATTTCTTTGTTTTGAAGTTCTGTATTGCTTTCACTGTTTTGTTTCGATTGGTTTTATTCTGTTCTGCTTTATTTAATTTTATTAGGTCTGCTGGTATGGGCAGCTATTTTGAAGATAACTAGAGACATTATGGCAGTCATTGTTGATTTTGTACTATCTTGTTTTGAAGTTCTGTATTGCTTTCACTGGTTTTGTACTGATTGGCTTTATTCTGTTTTATTTTGTTTGGTTTTTTGTTTTTGTTTTTGTTTTTGCTTTGTTTTGTTTTTTTGGTTTTTTTGTTTTGTTTTGTTTTGTTTTGTTTTTTTGGTTTTTTTTGCAGCACCAGGGATTGAACTCACAACCTCATGCCTGCCAGACAGGCGCTTAAGTCACTGAGCCAAACTCCCGGCCCTGGTTTTTTGAGGCAGGGTTGCACTCTGTAGATCAGGCCGGCCTTGCGCTCGCATTGTAGCCCAAGCCAGCCTCGAACTCACAACGCTCCTCCTACCTCAGCCTCCCGAGTGCTGGGATTAAAGTCGTGTGCCACCACACCCGGCTTATTTGGTTTGGTTTTATCCTCTTAAAAATTAAAAAAAAATTTGAAAAAAAAGAAATAAGTTACCATCTAGAAATCAAACTAGAAAACATCTCATGAAAGGCTGGTATCTTTACATAAAGTTGCATAGTGACTAATTGCTTGGTCAAAGCAGAAAGAATGACCTAGGGATCAAATGAAGTTATGAGTAAATTTTAAAAAGGAGTCTGCTATCTAATCACGTTAATGTATATGATCAAATGGAATATGGCAACACTGAGTCCATCTGATCCAAAGGAAGTACAGTAAAGATACTGAAGAGAATGAGTTGATGGGCCTGGTCACAATAAGGTAATCTGTCCTCCAAGTCTACTCAGTATCCTTCTTCTGATTCAAAATTCCCCAGGCAAATGTTGGCAGAGTTATTGAATCCCCAGTAAGGGATAAAATGCCCTGAATCTATACTCAAACAAATATTTGGGACCCTGTGCAGGCCTAGCCTCCTCTAAAGAAACTGGCCTTCTGTTTTGCACAGCAGTCTATTGAGAACTTCCCTTGGAGGCGCTGAGTCAAGATAATATTGTGCTCTCTGCAAACACAGGCAAAGACAAGTTTGTTACCCACAAGACTAACTACAATCTGATAATTCCACTCAAATACCACCTAAATGCTCAACCACCTTGGCCCTGTGCAAAATTTTCTGCAGCACTCTCTAGACATAAATAGTACTCATTAGCCCTCTGTATATTCTACCCGGTGCTACTATTTCATCCTTCATTTTCTAAATAAAGTACAATATGGTTCTTTAAATGTTTATTAGAATTGGTGACAAGATGCATGAAGGCAGAAATATCTAGAAAATTGCTTGTAGCCCCAGGGAAGAAATGGAAGCAATTGAATAAGAAGTACAACAGAATGAAAAAAGTTTGTGAGCTAAGAGTGAATTCCAGCCTCAACTCCACCACTGATGAACTGTAGGGTCTTAGGCAAATGCCTCACTTTATCTGTACCCAGTTATTTTCATCTGTGGGGGGAAAATGAGAGGGAAAGGTCATCTATAATTTCCAGGTATATCCTACCGTAAATCTGTGTCATTCACTGAGGTATGAAGCTAGAGTATAAATTAGTATTTAAATGCCAAAGTTTCTATTTTTCCCAAATCTAGAGTTTCATAGAAAAGTATCTGTTTAAATGCATGGCAGGAAATGTGTATTTTCTCCTTAGTCCAAGTCTCTCTCATACCAGAGACATGGGTATGTGAGGATAAGTGACTCTCAGGGATATAGGTAATAGACAAATAATCCATCCCAGTTCAACCTTCCCAGTGGGATATAGTAGTAGTCACGAGCAGTGAAAGGCCATCTGAATGAATGCTCCACTGCTTGATGGACACATTCAGGACAGTTTGACCTCTAGGGAAAACTCAAAGCTCTAGACAGGACAGAGTTAAGATAGAAGTCCTTGAACACACAGTGACACCCTGTGATTGTGTCCTGGCAGGTCACCCTGTTGACGATTTCCAGGGTGTGATTAGGTGCTCAGAGCTCATACGAAGTGATGAGGCAATCCTATCACTGCAGCCAAGAATTTCCAGTTCTCTCTCCACTAATTTCAAAGGCAAACCAAGAAATATTCAGGCAACCGAATCTTTTAGTTGTCAGGCATCTATATCTAGAAAATATCAAAGTTTTTTATATTTGTGTCTTGGTTACTCTTTACTCGCTGCTGAGACAAAACACCTGACACCCCAAATTAGGGAAGGAAAGGTTTATTTAGCTTACAGTTGTTGGAGGTTTCAGTCCACAATCAGCTGGCTCCAATGCAGGGTGGCATGGCACAGTAACAACACTGCAAGGCAGCAGCCAAGCAAAAGCAGCCAGAGTAAAAAGGGGGACAAGAGCAAGCCGCTTCTCCACCTTTATATAGTACACAGGACACCCCTCCCCCAGGGTGGGTGTAGCATTCACAAACATCCTTGCCCTGCTTTGCACAGGATGAGGATGTTTACCAAGTAAGACCCCTGGCTCCCTGCTGAGTCTCTCAGCTAAACTTTTGACCTTCTCAAATTGACACAATGGCCAGGTAACTACTTATGCTCTACACCCCAGAATGTAGAGCTGCTGAGTTACTTAATTAAGCTTCTAAACTTCTCAAGTTGACACAATGTATAAACCCTAACAATTTGGAAACCTTTCAAACATATAGAAGAGTAGAGAAAATGGTATCATCTATCATTTAGATTTCGAAATTGTTAATTTTTGCCATATTTTCTTCTTTCAGTTTTCTTTGGCTCAAGTATTTTAAAGTAAGTAACAGACATGATAATATTTTATCCTTTTTTATCTTATTACATACCTCTAAACTGGAAAGACCTGTTCCTGCATATTCACAGTAGTATTTTTTGCTATTTATTTATTGCTAACAAGATTCATCATACTTTCCTAATGTCACTTAATACCCAGTTTATATTCAAATTTTCCAAGCATTCCCCACAAAATGTGCTTTACGACATGTTTATTCAAACTAGTGTTCAATCAAGCACCACACTTTACATTTGGTGAATGTGTCTTCAGTCTCTTTTAGTTGAGTACAACCACTCTCTCCTTTTCTTCTTTTGCTGAAGAAACCAAAATTTAATTGTCTTGTATACCAGACACTTCGAGATGGGTTGTTCCCATACGGTTTAATTTTTCTTTGATTATCCTGTATTTTCTATAAACTGAAATGAAACTTTCAGGCCTAATTAGATTCTGGGTAAATATTTTAGGCAAAAGTATTTCCTAGGTGAAGCTATGTAAGTGATCAGGCATCGTATCCAGAGGGGTGTTGGTTTGATGACTGGGGTTAGGTGATGATCAGCTTCCCACATTATAAATTTGTTTGTTTATTTATTTATTCATTTTACTGGGACTTAAATATATGGATTTTGCACTGACCTACATGTTCTGTCCCTGCCCTCTTTTTTTATTTATTTTGAGACAGAATCTCACTAACTTACTAAATAGTCTGGGTTGGGCTAAAACCTGTGATCTTTCTACCTCGGCCTCCCAGAGTGCCTAGATTACAAGCATGTACCAGCATCCCTGGCTTAAATTTACGCTTTTTACCTTGGCACCAGCTCTGAATCTGGATGGTGATGCTGTTCCCTGTCTCTTTCTCTTTTTATCAGGCACAAGTTTTCTCTTAAAAATTGGATCTATGAAAGAAAAATGTGTGCTTGATCCTTTCCCTTTAGTTTCTGTGTTACTTTTCCATTGCTGTGACAAATTACCTGGGGAATTAAATTAAAGGAGGAAAGATTTATTTCAGCTCATTGTTTTAGAGGTTTCAGTCCATGGTTGCCTGGCTCCACAGCTATGAGTCTGTGGTGAGGCAAACATCATGGTAGACAGCAACATGGTAGCAGCACAATGTCTCACCACATGGCAGCCGAGACGGAAAGAGGAGCAGGCACTGGAGAGTTTTCTCTTTCTGCCACTTTTATTCCATCTGGCTGGCAACCTGTGAGATGGAGCCACCCACGTACATGATGTCTTCTCTCTCAGTTTGTTGCCACACGTACTAATCTCTGGAAACATCCTCACAGGCACAACCAGAAGTGTACTTCGTTAATTTCTCAGGGATTTACCAATCCAATCAAGTTGACAACCAAAATTAACCATCACAGTTACCAATATCCAGAGTAAGCAGTAACTATAGCAACCATCCCCATGTTTACAAGCAAGGTTTGCTTCATTTTTGGATTTTCTCAGTATACTGAGAAACTTGCTGATTTTTATACATGTTTAATATGTTTCAAGCAACTACGATAATATCTCATTTTGATCCTCAATTGTCCCCATTTTGGTCAATGGGAGCCCCTTAAGGCTGGCTCCTGTGGTTTTCTGATTTCACGTTATTAGTCTTTGTTTTCTGCAAAACAAATCATTCCCAGTTCACACTATATGATCTCTGCCCAGATCTGTATCAACCATCTCTCCCAAGGTATCCTAATTCTTTTTTGGGAGGCACAGAATTTACAAACACAATCTAGCCACTCTGCCTTCCCTGCGTCTAGGTTGACATTGTTTTAAGACTCTTTTGGTGGCTAGAACTATGAAATATATTAGCATAAATTATGACTTTATGTTGATGGCTCTAATTCAAATTTAACATTGTAAGGTTGTTACTTTCTTTTTTTTTTTTTTTTCTTTTTGTGCTGGGGATTGAACTCACAACCTTGTGCCTGCCAGGCAGGCGCTTAGGCCACTGAACTAAATCCCCAGTGATGTTACTTACTTTCTTAAATGTTTCACCTCTTCTTTCTTATTGGTTATAGATTTATAAAATTAACATACTGGCCTATTTGATTTTTCTTCCTATATTTTCAAAATGACACTACTCATACTACCTACAATAAATCCACTGGACAAAATTTAAGATTTCTTTCCGGTACAATACAGGAATGAGTTCTAAAGTGATTGAACTGATTTTTTCTGTGTGACTGTTATAGTTTTGAGACCAAACTAAATTAGCATACTTTCAATTTTAGAGTTTGCCCCTTTTTAAGTTTTTCAATGCATAATGCATGGCTCTAAATATAAGACAATACATTGAAAAGTATACTTAGGAAATCTTATGTTTCATTTTGTTCCCTGTATTCTATACCCCATGTTCCACAGATAATCACTTTTATAGTCCCTTCAGTGATTTATGTAAATATATGCAGAAGTGTAAAACATGATAACATATGCACCATTTTAAAACATTATACCCAAAAGGGTATGCCAAATCAGTAATGAGAAATAGCCCACATTTTTCATAGCTGCATTGTATTCTGATTTATTCAATTAACCCTCTACTAATAAACATTTGGATTATTTCTAGTACTGTGTTTTTAAAGATAATATCACACCTCATAATCTTGGGTATATATCTTTCATTTCTTATTTGTCAAGTGAAAGTTTACAAGTTTTTTTAAAGCTAGATTTCTGGGTTAGAAGGTAAAAATTATAATTTTAAAAGCTATTGTTGAATTCCCCTCCACAGAGGTTGTACTATTTTCACTCCAAACAAAGTTGGAGTGAATGTTTCTCCTTTCATAGCCTGGTCAACAGAATATGGTTTCAAATTTTTGAGTTTTTGCCAATCTGAAAATGATAGCTATATTTTAATTTGCATTTCTTTTATTGTGAATGAAATTGACCAACTTCTCATTTTTAAGAGCTGTTTGCCTTATGTTTCTCTGGATGTCTTCAATGAAGCTATTTAGGCATGAAACAAATGAAAACACTTCTTGACAATTTTCTTTTATTGCTATGGTTTAGATCTGAAATGTCCCCCAGAGTCGCATGTGTTTAGATGTGGGGCTAGGATGGAGTTTGGAGCATGGGGTTACTGTAGTCATTAGTGGATTAATCCATTGATGAATTCATACTGAGTGTGCTGCTAGGAGGTGGGACCTTGTTGGTAGAGATCACTGGGAGAATGACCTGGAAAGATATAATCTTGTCGTAGGCTCCTCCTTCTCTTTTTGCTTCCTGGTTGTCATGAGATGAGCAGACTTCCTCTGCCAGGCAATTCTGCTATGATTTTTTTGCCTTGGAACCAGCTAATGATTGACTGAACCCTCTGAAACTGTGGGCCAAATAAATCACTCCTCCAAATGACAAGAATGCTGATGGAAAAGCTCAGAAGACTAGAATGCTAGGAATTACAAACAATAAATTCAGGGCTCATGAGGTTCAATTTGGGAATGAAACTCTATTGGAAATTGGACTAGAAGTTATGCATGTAACATCGCAGCTAAGAATTTATCTACATTTTGTCTATATCCTAAGACGTTGTGAGATTCTGAATCTAAAGTTTGCAGAACTTAATTAATCTGAGAGTGAAAATTTCTGGCAAAGTCCAGTGCTCAGGCTGTGGCATGGGTATTTCTGACTGTTTTTCACCAGATTTATGATAAGAATGAGGAGCAAAAAAGTAGAGTCAAAGGATGTGAAATTGTGCTGCTTGCCCAGAAAGCAAGTCCCTTTAAAACTGCGACCAAGGAGAACTTTGCTTCTAAAAAGATTAAGGCCATTAAAAATAGCCAAGTATTTTGCATTAGGACAATAAAAAATACACCGTGAAAGGAGCTCAGGAATTGGGCAGACTCCACCCGTTATGAGCTCAAGAGTGTAAAAGGATCCCTACTATGAATGCTGTCATTATGTATATCTAAAGTTTACAAATACATTTTTTTAAAACACCAAAAATCAAATGTAAAATGGTAAATACCTTCGAAAGATTTTGCTTTGAGAAGAGAGTAGCCAGGAGATCTTGCTTACTTAGTCACTGTGAAAGTCAGTCATCTAGGCAGTCAGAGGTCACTTGCTGCATCCATGATTCATAGGACCTGGTTACTACTTGCACTGGCAGCAGAGGTTGGTGTCATGTAGGTGGATCTGAAAGAGTTATGGGGCCATGAAGTCTTCCACTCATATTTCAAATTTAGGCCTGGGAAGCCAGGCAATGTGCCCCTAACGAGCAATGCAAGCTATGAGAGTAAAATGAAATGTGCATTGTAGACCTTAGGAAGTTGGAAATGCTAGGAAAATGGAATATCTGCTGAGGAAGGCCATCGAGACTAAGTGGAACAGCCTAAAAGAGATGCCATGGGGACTGCAAGCAGCAAGGTCATAGAGGAGGGGATGCCCATGCTCTTTGGAATTCACATTTTGTCATAACCTGTCTCAAGTGCTGGATATGGAGCTATAGAATTTCATATTTTCCTGCTAATTTTTGCTTCGATTCCTTTTCAGTCCCTTTATTCTCTTGTGGAATGACAATGTTTATCCTCTGCCATTGTATGTTGGAAGTATTTAACTTTTTTTTTACTTTTACAGAGGTTCATAGCTAAAAGTTTGTCTTGAATCTCAGAGGAGGCTTTGAACTTGGACTTTTCCATGTAGCTGAAACTGCTAAAACATTTGCAACTCTTAGAGACAGAATAAATGTCTTTTGCATAATGAAATGGTCATAGGCCTTTTCTCTGATTAAAAGACAAAGAAAGAGTGAATTTTCTAAAACTTTTTGTTATTAGTATGTATTTATAGTACATAATGATTGCATTAACTGTGGGATCTGGTATATGTACATAACACATACCTATCTCATTTGCAAAAGGTTTATCTCCACTTCCTATTATCTATCTTTTATTTTTCTCTTTAAATTATCTTTACTTTGAATGTCTCATCTAAGGGAAACCATGCAGCATTTAAACTGCTGTGTCTGATTTATTTCACTTAATATTGTGCTCTAAGTGCATCCCTTTAGGTACAAATGATGAAAATTTATCTTTCTTCATGACTGAGTAGTATTCTGTGGTGTATAAACAACATATTTTCTTTATCTGTTCATAGTGGCTATGTAGGTTTATTTTGCCATTGATTTCTATTTTCATTGCACTATGATCTGATAATATGCATGAAATAACTTCAATTATTTTACATTTATGTAAACATGCTCTATGAGCTAGTAGGTGGTCTATTTCAGAGGAAATGCCATGTGCTGCTGAGAAGAATGTGCATTATGCTGCTGTTGAATGGAACACTGTAGATATCTATTAAATCCAACTTGTTCAAAGATTTCATTCAACCATGATATGTGTCTGTTGATTCTTTTGCCTAATTGGTCTGTCTACTTGTGATAGTGGGATACTGAAGGTTCCCACTATAATTGCATTTATGTTTATCTGATGTTTTATGTCCAGTTGTACCTGTTTTATGAAGTTGGGTGCACCATTGTTTGGCGCATATATGTTAATATTTGTATCTCTTTCTATTGTACTGTTCCTTTAACCAATATTGAAATAACTTATTTGCCTCTTCTGATCAGTTTTGGCTTGAAGTTCACTTTGTCTAGAAAATAGAATAGCTACTACTGCTTGCTTTTGGACTACTGTTGCATAGAATATTGAAAATATTTTTATTCTTTGGGTTTTAGTCTACAAATTTCTTTTTATGTTAAATGTATTTCTTGTACGAGCATACCATTTTTATTTTTTGAACCATCTTCCAAATTGTGTCTTCAGATTGGGGAGTTGAAATCATTTCATAGTGAGAAATCAGGCTCAGAGAGTGTTGGCATTAGTCCAACAGTCTGCTTGAACACATACCCCCATGGCCTGCATTCAGCAGAAATCAAGATCTGATTGATTTTTCATCTACAGGCGTGACCAGTTACCTCAATCTGGGGTGACTGGAGAGAAAGGCCTCTGGAGCAGGGAGGCCACCTGACAAATCTGGTTTTCACAGCTGCCTAGAGAAAACAGTAATTTGGTGAATTTCAATAATGCAGATAATATAAAGAAATCACTCACTCAAAAATATTGATGACAGCTTTTTACTCAATTTTTTTATTTTTTATTATTTCTTACCTTCCTTCATTGTTTTTTTGGGGGGTTGGGGTTTTTTCCCTTTTTTCTTTTAACCTTATAACATTTTTCCTCCATTTTCCTTTTCTTTATTTTTCCTTTGTTGTGGTCTCCATTTTTTCTTTTTTCCTTGTTTTCTTATTTGCTATAACCTATGGCCATATCACCCTGAATATGCCTGATCTCTCTTATTTGTTCTATTCTGTGACATTTTTTTAATATTATTAATTTCCTTTTACTCCTCAGTAGGATTCTCTATTTCACTTTGCTCTCCTTCTCATATTCCACTGATTAATTTTTCAAATTTAACTTTTCTCATCCTCTGCTTTTCCACCTCATCTACCTTTACTAGTATAACTATTAAGTTTCATGAATCTTTAGCTATCTAGTTAACTCTATGCTATTACTATTGAATACTCTCCTATTGTTACTAGAAGGAAAGTTGTTTCATTCAGTAAATATACGCTATAGGTTAATATTTGCTTTGTGTTACTGTTTATACCACAATTACACTTTTTTATCTCTATTCAGTGTGGTACACAATCTCTGTTTGCCAAATCTGCATTGCCTTTGTGTCATTAACAATACTTCAGACCATTCACAGAGAAGTAGTCAGAGTACAAAATAAAGGCATGAGCTATTGTATAAACAATATTAGCATAAAACTTTCTTTTCAATGAACTAAAAGAAACTAGCAGTACAACTATCTTAAATGTCTTGTTTATATTTTTTTCTTTTCACTTCCTTTCTTTCCCCATCCTCCATCATAGTTGCTCTTTTCTCTTGAACAGTTTCTTCCCAATTCATAATATCTGTTGTATAACTTTAGTCCTATTTAATCGTTCAACCTCTCACACTAGTACAATTACATGATTTTATACATTTACCTATAAAAGTCTCAAGTTTATCCATGTTGTATGGGCTATTAGAGAATATCCCATGTGCAGCTGAGAAGAATGTATATTCTGATGTTTTGGGATGGAACACTCTGTAGACATCTACTACATCCATTTGTTCACAGGTTTAATTTAATTCTGATATTTTTAAGCTGACTTTTTGTATAATTGACCTACCTATTTGTGAGAGTGGAGTAATAAAGTCCCTCACTAAAATTGTGTTAGTGCTTATTTGATTTTTCATGTCTGTTAATTTTTGTTTTACGTAGTTGAGTGTGCCAGTATTTAGTGCATACATATTTATGACTGTTTTCTCTTCTTCTTGGAGTTTTCCCTTCACAAGTATGTAGTCACTTGGCTTAAAGTTTACATTGTCAGCAAATATAATAGCTACCTCTGCTTTTTTCTGGGTTCCTGTAGCGTGGAGAATTGTTTTCTATCCTATGACTTTTAGTCTATCAATTTCTTTTGGTGTTAAATACGTTTCTTGAATGCAGTATATTGTTGATTCTTGTTTCTTAATCCATTCTGCTAGACTGTTTCTTTTGATTGGTGAATTGAGACCATTTACATTGATAGTTATAACTGATATGTATTGGCTTATCTTTTTCATGTGATTTTCTTGTTGTTGGCTCCCTGTCTTTCTCTTCTGTTTAATTGGTTGTCCTGCCTAGTGGCTTCTTTCTATTGTTTTTCTTGTGTTTGTGATCTTCATTTTCTCTTTTTAATACACCCTTCCAAGCATTCTTAAGAGTTGGTTTGGTGGTCATGAATTTCTTCAGTTGTTCTTTGCCATGGAAATATCTTATTTTTCCACTGATTTTGAAAGATAGTTTTGCAGGGTACATCAATCTGGGTTGAATATTGTTTTCTTTTAGGGCTTGAAATAGCTCATTCCACGTTCTCCTTGATTTGAGGGTTTGTGGTGGCACACGCCTTTAATCCCAGCACTCGGGAGGCGGAGGTAGGAGGAGCATTGTAAGTTCGAGGCCAGCTTGGGCTACAAGGCGAGCGCAAGGCCGGCCTGAGCTACACAGTGCGACCCTGCCTCAAAAAACCAGGGCCAGGAGCTTGGCTCAGTGACTTAAGCACCTGTCTGACAGGCACGAGGTTGAATTCAATCCCCGGTGCCGCTTCTTGGCTGGTCCGAATGTAGTGAGTTACCTCAATTGATTGTTCACAGTCAGTTACAGATTGAACTCCTTGTTCTACTCTTTCCCTCCTTCTCACTACTGCACTTGATTAGTCTTTTACCTAGTTGCCAGATATTTGTTTTTATCATTAAAATTGTGGAAAAAAAAATTCCCGGTGCCACCAAAAAAAAAAAAAAAAAAAAAAAAAAAAAGAAGCCTGCTGCGATTCTGATGGGCTTTCCCTTACGAGGGATTTGTTTCTCTAGCCACTTTTAATTTTCTGTTCTTGTGCTGAATTTCTGGAATCTTGATTATTATATGCCTTGCTATATTTTGGTCAGGGATACGTGATGTTCTATATGCTTTGCTAATTTCTATGTCAAGTTCTTTTTCCATGTTTGGAAACTTTTCTGTCATTATTTCTGTGAAGAAGTTTTTAATGGCTTTTGCTCTGTCTCCAGTTTTCTTGCTTACTCTAATCAATCTTAATTTATTTTTGTTTACTTCATCTTGCAGTTGGTGTATTGATTTTTATGGTCTATTTTTAAGACATCTTTCTTTTCATGCTCATTAGTCACAGTCCTTTCTTCTATGTCTGATATTCTATCTTCTCTTTCATTCAATCTATTGTGTATACTTTTTAATCTTCTGGATATCTCTTTGGATTTGTTTCATTGATTCCGTTTCTTCTCTTTGCTGAGAATTCATTGTTTCCATCATTTTCCTGTGCTCTTCTATTTTTTTATCCATGTCTGCTTCAATGTCTTTCATTTTGATCATCATTTTCTTTTCACCTTAGAGATTATTTTTTCTATAGCTTCTTTTTTTTCACCTCTGCTGGTATCATTTCAGAAAGTTCCAGTGGTTAGGTTATGATTTCTCTATTTGTGCTCTGGACTTGTCCAGTGTCGGCTGGGTATTTAGGGTTGCATTCTGCTTCTTCATCTTGTCATTTTCTATTTTCTATTTTATTTTATTTTCTGTGTTGATGCTTGTAGATGCTTTCTTATGTTAGATAAGTTTTATCACTGGTATGGAGAGTTCCCTAGGAGATGTCTGGTCCTCAGGATGTTTTCTAGATGTAGGTGGTCCTTCATCTTATGTCTATTCCGAGAACCTACCTTCCCAATATATTAAGAATGTGAAGTATGTATCTATTTCGCTCAACATCTAGTCCTTTGGTACTTGACTATGGTGATGGTTATGACCCCTTAAAATTGCAGTGTTGTCAAACAGGGAGAAAATCTGATTATAACAGGTATTACATCACAGTTAAAGTAGTACAGTTACCAATAACAATAGACTCAAGCACAACCTGGCTACTGCCAAACTGTGAAAACTATTGTCCTGATACAGTCAACCGTAGGAGCAAGTTCTATAGTTATACAATGCAATACAACTGGTTTCAGGAACTTGTATGCAATGATTTTCCACTTATTAGAGTGATTTTACCCTGTTGTGTGTGGGGAGACTAACAGGGGTAGGATAGGAAGATGAATGAGGTTAGATATAGTAGGAGCAAGGTCGCAGGATGAAGGATGATCATCCAAGTTTTGGGTAATTGTAGGACACAATAGGGAAGGGTTGGAAGAAAAAGCATAGGAGTATGGATGTGAACCTTAAGGTGAAGAGATATTATTTACCAGCATGAAAATATCATTAAGTCAAGCAAGATAGTTGACAAAAGGGAGGAAGAGGACAAGAAGTAAACCAAAAGAAAGATTAGAGATCTAAGCCATGAAAGAAAGAGAAAAGAAAAAAACCAGAAAACAAAACTAATCACACACACAGAAAAAAATGAGCAAACAAACAAAAATATAGAAGGAAAAGCAAAATAGAACAAGAAAAAAAAACTAACCCATCCAGATACAGAGAGGAAAAACAATCAGACAGAAAAAGGTAAAAGTAGTAAAATTCCTGAAGTGTCTACAGTTCTGTGTTGGGTCCAAATCAGATCCCATAAATGTGTACTCTAGCCAAATTTGCAGGTGGATCTGTGCTGGCTGTGTGTCTGATGTTGGTCTCTGCATTTGGAGGATGGAACTAGACTTCTGTGGCTAGAGTTCTACCCAGCCCTTTAGGAAAAAAGGAAAAAGAAAAAAAAGCACCCTACTCACCTACTCTATTCCATGTGCCCAGGCACTATGCTGGTTCACCTAATTTATCAACTGTTGGCTTATGTTGTTACTGCTGTTTTGGACTTTTCCAGGCTGCTAGTCCCACCTTCCCATCATGTGCACCCCAGCCGGGGGCCTACTGTGTCATTGGTGATCTCTCTGGTCTGCCCAGCCCCTCTGGACAGAGGGAGGGGTCACTTATGATCTCTCTGGCCTGCCCAGGTCCTCTGGGTAAAATTGCCTATGCTTTGAAGACAAAAAGATCCACCAAGAAAGAAAAAAATCCAACAATTTGACTGACATTCCTTCATTTTTGAAAGTTTTGTTTCATATTATCAAGCAATTTATACTCCACCTGTGGTTGCTGTACTTTCAGTAATATATGCCAAATAAATCTTCTAAATATGGTATAAAAATATATGCCCTGTTAGATATGAAGACATTTTACACCTCAAATTAGAAATTTATCCTGTCTAGCCACCAGGACTTTATTTGTACAATAATTATCTACAACATTGTGAACAAACTTGTTGCACCTATTTCAAAAGAAATAAATGTCACTTTCAGCAACTGATTTACTAGTCACCCACTGATGTTACATTTGGTAAAACACCAGTTGTTGACCAGCACAGGAACCATTTGCAAGAACAAAACAGAGGTTCCTGGAAAAAATGCTGCAAGTACACAGTAGATAAATACATAGTACAATCTTTGGATTTCAGATATACACAACACTGGTCTCCCATTATAGCAAAGAAAAACAAAGTAGTATTGATACTATCAATGTTACACCATGATACTACGATTGATAATGAACCTGAGTATGGTGAACTCTACTTGTAATTTCAGCACTCAAGAGGCTAAGGTAGGAGTTACTGTGAGTTACTGTGAGTTATTGTGAGTTACTGTGAGTACTACATTGTGGGTTCAAGGCTAGCTTGAACTATATAACAAGATCCTGTCTTAAAAAAAATAAAACAAAAAGATTGATACTGAATCCTCAACACAAATGAAGCCAGAAATTGTCACATTTTATGACAAAATGAAAGGTGGAAAGACATTGGTGAGTTATGTAACAACCATAATGTTACTCAAAACACAAAGTGTTGGCCAATGTTTGCATTTTACTCAGTTCTAAATATATCAGACATAAATAGCTTCATAGTTTACCAAGACAATAAAAAGCAAAAATATCACAGAGAAATTTTTTTTAGAGGATTGAGACTGGAATTGATAAATGATGAATTACTACAGAAGAACAATATGTATCTATCCAAAGAATTCCACAACAGAATTCTGGAGCACATTGGTGATTAGACATGTGAAATATCACAAGAACCTCCTAAAAAAAAAAGTAGACAAGCAAGATATCAGGTAGGTCATCCCAAAAAAAAAAGACAAGAAAGTAAAACATACTTGCTGTCAGCATAAGAAATATTTGTGTATGGAACTTCCTGTTTTTACATGTGAGGACTGTCTTGGGTGTGATAATTGAAGTAAAGATAAATTCTGTGGTAAAATCTTATTTGTATTTTCATTGTACTTCTCATAGGAATTTATTTCTGTTGGGTTTTTTTAATTTTGTAAAGCAAGAAAATGGTTAACGTTGAAAATGTTGATGTTTACTCTAAACATTCAGTGAATATTAAAAACATAATATTTTATTGATATTTTATTTTCCTTTAAGTACACATTGTATAGTATCAGGGACTCAGCCAAGAGCCCCAGTTGCCTGTGTTAAGGGTAGAACAAGAGGACAGAATAAAAAACAGACAAATTTAATACTATATGATGAGTCATTGGGAAGTTGGTGTCTATGGCTGGGCCAAGAGAGTGACACTCCAAAACAGCCACTACTTATTGGGTGTATACAGTGACAGGCAGGACTAAAAGATTCAAAATTGGCAGAAGACTCAGAGGCCTATGACTCAGTGGGAAAGTATAATCTTGGAATGACTCAAAGGGGCAGAGATGATCTTATGCAAAGAAGAATCTTGCCCTGGAGTGTTTTTTAAACTTAGTGGTTTTAGTTTTAGTCTTAGTGGGTGGGAGCAGATGGCCCATCCCTAAAGAGTTAATGGAAAATCTCAAATGGATGATGCCAATAATCACAAGCCTCCACTGTATTCCTTAGGGAAGTATGCAAAATTAACCATTGTGAATTTGTGGTCCCCAACTGTATAATATAATAAAATTCATAAAATTAAAATAAATAATGCATCAATAATACAATTAAAAATAAATGTGGGCATTATCTGCCATTTGCAATGATCCTTTTTTAAAAAAAAATTACTGGGATGCCCCAAGTAAGAAGAGAACATGAAAAATGGTTCTAATAGCTGCTGCATGATGCACAAGTGATTAACTGAAAATTAACTGGAGGGGAACCAGTCAAGATGGTAGAGCAGTAAGCAGCAGAGAAAACAGACTTTCTGAGAGTCACCTTCCAGATGCTGGAATATAGCACTGTGGGGAAGTCAAGAAGCAAGGAAGTGGGTCTCTCTGGACCCAAGAAGAATTGAAGTGTGAATTGAAGCCCACAGAGACAGAAAAAGGCAGTAGCTGGTGGTGCCTTCACCCAGAGCTAGTCTCATTGTGCAAGAGGAGCTGTTGGAGCCTGGGGACACATCATTATGGTGACAGTGGTGGCTGGTGACCCCAGAAGCCTCTGCAAAGAGATGTGGGAGTGGGGGGGAGAAGCAGATGCAGAGGGCTGCACTGGCTGGCAGTGAGTACAGAGGACTCAGTCCACCTGCAGGAGAGATAAATTGGCTAGGAGCCATTTTGGAATTGTACTGGATAAGCCCAGAACCAGAACTGCTGCCAGCTTCCTCCAGCAGTACCTAGCTGGGTGCAGATCCATGGAAATTGCTTGGAATGAGCCTTGCATCTGCAAGCACTCCAGCAGTCATCATGGGGGCTCCCCACTGATAACCAGCTCAGGTCCACAGGCAATGGCCAGCTCCACCACTACATGTACTTTAGTGGCCATCATAGAGGCTTGCTGGTGGTAACCAACTCAGGTCTGCAGGCAACAGCCAGCCCTGCCCCCCACATGCACTCCAACAGTCCTTGGGGAGCCAGTGAAGTCTAGGAAAAGCAGCAGTCAACCCTGCACCAGCACACACAATGGCCACCATCAGATATGCATAGTCAGCACTGGTCAGAAGAACCAAGCAATCTCGCTTCAGAGAAATTGTAGCCAATGCAAGAAGTGCCTGGGACCCCAATCCCCACTTGTCCAGAAGAATCCAGAAATACATCAAGACGAAGAAACAAAAGGCAGTCTCTGGCCTCCAACCCAAGCAGAGCAAGTCCAAGAGTTGCAAACACAGATGAGATCAGGAGTCACACACCTGAAGTATCTGAAGTGATGGCAACTGAAATAAAGAAACAACTTCATGAGGTTATGAAAGAAATTAGAACAGAAATACTAACTCAGGTAAAAGAAGCAATGAAAAACATAATAAAAGAATTGCTAAGCATCTCTAAAGAAGACATAGATTAAAAAACAGAGAAACATACGAAAATTAGGGAAACCTTGAATTAACAATATAAAAAAGATTTAGAATACATGAAACAGATTCAAAGAGATATCCAGGAAATTAAAAACTGCCCAAAAGAAATTGCAGATAGACTTTCAAACCTTGAAGACAAGTTTGCAGCTTGTGATTGTGAAAGGAAAGATCTCTTAAAAATAACAATGAACCAGGAAGTAACAATTCAACGACTGCAAGACAATGCAAAGAAACATAAGAACAGCAGGTGTAAATGAAAAAGCAGGGGTCAACACAAATGACATCAAAAGTCTATTTACAGAAGTAACAGCAGAAAACATCCCAAGCATGGGAAAAGGATGTGACATTCAGATAAGTGAGGCATATAGAACTCCAACTAGCCATAGCCAAAATAAATCTACAACCAGACATAATAATCGAGATCCCAGAAATTCAACACAAGTACAGAATATTAAAAGCTGTTAGAGAAGAGAAACAGATTGCCTATAAAGGAAAACCCATCAGAATCATGACAGACTTCTCAACACAAACCATCAAGTCAAGAAGAGGCTGGAGTGAAGTATTGCATGTCCTGAAACAGCTTCGAAACCAGATTGATGTACCCTGCAAAACTTTCTTTCAAAATTAATAGAGAAACAAAATACTTCCATGACAAAGAACAACTGAAGGAATTCATGACCACCAAACCAACCCTGCAAAGAATACTAAGGGACATTCTAGAGAGATAAAAAAAAACTACAGTTCCAGGAACAGTGGCAGAGGGGGATCACCAAGTGGGCCAGACAACTGAATGGAGGGGAAAAGTAGGGAGCCAATGGCAGGAAAATAGCATAGCAGAGACAAGCCAGTGCATGTTGTTGACCATCAGAATTAATGTAGATGGCTTCAATTCATGAATAGAAAGAAACACAGGCTGAGCGGATCAGGAGACAGGATCCATCAATATTCTTTATACAAGAAACACATTTAACTCAAAAGGGGGTTCATAGACTGAAAGTCAAAGGAGAGAGAACAGTCCTCTATGTGACAGGGAACCAGAAAAAAGTAGGGGTAGCTTTTCCATCAACTGCAAAATGGATAAGAAAGACATGGTATTTTTATACAATGGAAATCTCAGTTATGAAAAAAGATAACCTCGAGGCTCTTGTAGGTAAACAGATACAACTTGAGATCATACTGACAGATGAAATGGTTCAGAGTCACATGGGTAAACATTGTGTTGTCTCCCTAGTATAAAAAACTAAAGGAGTTAGTGGGATCCAAAATGCACAATACATATTGTGAAAGTGAAAGGGGAGGAAATGTCTAAAAAGGGAAAGCAATGGCCATTTTTAATCTATTATCATTATTTGAATCCCATATTATTTTCATTATTCTGTTTAGTTTGGTTTGATTTTGTTTTGTTTTGTTTGATTTTATTATATTTGATGGCATGGACAGATATTTCAAAGATAACAAAATACATTATGGTAGCCATTATTAATTTCCTATTATCTTGTTTTGAAACCCTGTATTGCTTTCACTGTTTTGTTTTGATTGATTATATTTTATTTTGTTTTGTTTGATTATGTTATGTCTGATGGTATAGATAGCTACTTTGAAGACAACAAGAGGCATTATGGTAGACACTGTTGTTTTACTATTATCTTGTATTGAAGTCCTGTATTGCTTTCATTGTTTTGTTTTGATTGATTTTATTCTGTTCTATTTTGTTTGATTTTATTATTCCTGATGGTATAGGCAGCTATTTTCATTTCTTTTTATCTTGTTTTGAAGTCCTGTACCACGTTCATTGTTTTGTTTTGATTGACTCTATTCTGTTTTATTTCATTTGGTTTTATTCTCTTTAAAATAAAAAAATTGGGTTGGGCACTGCATGACCCCGGAGGAGAACCAGAATGGGCCCAACCGGGCCCCAACTCGCTGGGCCCAACGCGGCCCCAGCTCACATCAAGAGAGAACTGATCCACCTTCCGGGGTTGGGCGCTGCACAACCCCGGAGGAGAACCAGAATGGGCCCAACCAGGCTCCAACTCGCCAGGCCTGCACGGCGCCAGCTCACATCAAGAGAGAACTGATCTGCCTTCCGGGGTTGGGCACTGTGTGACCCCAGAGGAGAACCAGAATGGGCCCAACTGGGCCCCAACTTGCTGGGCCTGCGCAGCACCAACGTGCGGGCTTGGAATCAAGGACATCATCCATATATATATCCCCCAACCGCCCCCATAAGCAAGCTGCTGGCTCTGAGGTCTGGCTAAATTGATGGCAACTAAGGTACATAAAGCAACTAAACACTAGTATTGTTTCTTAGATTTTGCAGGCCTCTGATCGGCACCCTGAACGTCTCTTTGCACGATGACAGTAGGCAATGTTGCAAATACGAGGGTCTCTCTTCTGTCTTGTCTTCGAGGACCAATATGGTTCTCACCATTTTGCTTTACTCTGATCGTTATTATTTTTCTCTTTTTTTTTCCTTTATTTTATGTTCTGTTTTTATTGATTTTGTTTTGTTTTGTTTTTGGTTCAATTCTACTACACCTGTTGGAATGGTCAGCTAATCTGAAGATAGTAAGGTATGTTATAGTAGCTATTGTACTCACATTATCGATCTTCAAAGTTCTGTACCAGTCCTACTGCTTTGTTTTGATTGACTTTGTTCTGTTATGTTCTGTTGTACTTTACTATCTTTAAAAATAAATAAATAAATAAATAAAATAAAATAAAATAAAATAAAATAATTCCATAAAAAAAGAAAGAAAATTGACTGGAATTAGTAAAAAAAAAAAATAAGTCAGTATAAAGCACATGAAAAATTCTGCTTGCAGGTATAATAGTAGAAAATACTCCAGTATTGGGAAAGGATCAGATATACAGACAACTGAAGCATATAGGGCCCCAAATATCTACAATCAAAAGAGAACTACACTATGCCACATCATACTCAAATAGCAGAAGTCCAACACAAGGAGAGAATCTTAAGAGCTACTAAACAATAACAACTGATTGCTTATAAAAGTAAAACCATTAGAACTACCACACACTTCTCAACACAAACCTTAAGGGCCAGGAGGGCTTAGGGTGAAGTGTTTCAAGGCCTAAAAGAAAACAACTTCTGACTTATGCAAACCTATCTCTAAAAATTGATGGAGAAGTAATATGCTTCCATGATTAAGAGCACCTAAAGAAATTCATGACCATAAAACCAGCACTGGAAGAAATTCTCAAGAATATCACAGAAAGAGACAATGTTGATCACAATGTCATAACATCCAATAGCATGAATATATCAGATAGGGAGAGCAGTTAAGTAGAAGGGAATGAAAAGTAATCAGCAACTGGAAAGTAATGCAATGAATAAGTCAGTTTCTTTCAGTAATAATTTTCATTGTGAATGATTCAATTCCAAAGTAAATGACAAGATTAGTAAAACAGATAGAGAAACGAAATCCAACAGTCTGCTGTAAACAAAAAACACATTTGGCCAGGAAGATGGCAGTACAGTAAGCAGCAACATATAAGCCTCTCTAAGATTCAGAATACCAACACAAAAATAAGTTGGGGAAGAAAAGAAAAAGAGGGGTGGATTCCTGGGACCAAGGGAAAATTAAAAACTACAGAGACCGTGAAAAGACAGACTAAAATGCAGTAAAAGGAAGGGGAAACTTCAATTTTCTCCCTGGTTCATGGTGCAGAAAAGGAAAATTGAATCTACAGAATGAAAGTGGTGACTTTGGAGGCTTCCAGGAAGAAATGCACCAGTGGAACAGAGCAGTATATGCTGTGCACTGCAACAGCTGGTAAGTGACTCCAGACCCAGTGACTGTCATGGCCCCGAGAAAGAGTGCTTAGTCAGTTGCCATTTTAGGGAGGGAGTGACTGAGCCCAGGGCTCAGAGCAGCCTTGAGTCAACTACATCTCAGTGCTCTGGTGTTAAACTACCATAGTGACTGGGTGAGGGACATCCACAGTCAGGGAGCAGCGGTCAGGTTGGCAAGAGACACCAAGACTATTATAAGCTAAATGAATCAGGCCCAAACCCAACAGCCAGAGGTCAGGCTCAGCTGAACTGTCTTGGATTTGAAAGTCCCAGAATGAACACCATGTCCTAATGCTACTGCTGGCTTGCTGGGATTATTCAGCATAGATCTTGGCTGTCTGCCTCCTTTATTTGCTAGGAGAGAGCAGAGTCATGAACTGAATACTGTCACAAGACTGTAGACCCCAGAAGATAACCATAGGCTTGAAATGACAGATAAACTACTTCCTTTTTAAATTTGTTCCTTTGCTTTTGGATTTAGTTGTTCATTTGGAGATTTTTTTTTCTGATTGTCTGTTTTTGTTTGTGAGAGTGAACATTCTTTGTAGTTTTTTTGTTTTGTTTTACCCTTGTTTATGTTTTTTTTAATTCTTTCATTCACTTAAATCTTCACCAGTTTCCTGAAGCTTGGGTAATCTTCCTCTGTCCTTCAGCCTTGTTTCTAATCTCTTTTTTCCTTTTATTTCTTTACGATTTGCTCTTTTCCCATTAAAATCTTCTCACCTTAGGGAAAAGTCACTCTAGTGAGTGGATGTTTTCTGCACACAATTTTCTAATTTATCTTAGATTTTGCCATATAGCCATAAATCTTGTACCTATGTTTAAACATGGCAAATTGTTAGTTATCACAGTCTGTCATTTTCTAGTCTGTGTTTGATACTATTTTTTTCTTAGGGACAGTATTGGTCTCTTCCTTTTTTTTTATTAGTGTTCTTATTTTTTTATTTTTTTATTTTATTTTAAAGATAGTAAAATCCAACAAAACAGAACAGAACAAAACCAGTCAAAACAAAGCAGTAGAACTGGTACAAAACTTCAAAGCAAGATACTAGGAAAACAAATAGCTACTATAGTGTATCTTGTTATCTTCACAATAGTTGACCATTCCATCAGGTATAGTAAAATCAAACCAAAAACAAAACAGAATAAAACCAATCAAAACAGAATATGAAATAAAGCAAAAAAATTAATCAGAATAAAGCAAAACAATGAGAAAAATTGGGCCTCAAAGACAAGACAGAAGGGAATCCCCCATATTTGCTACATTGCATATTATCATGCTCCCAAGAGATGCTCAGGTGTTTGATACTGTTGATCTTACTGATTGTACTAGTTTAGCTAAGGTGACATAATTATTGTAATCAACTGATCTTCTTTGTATGCAAATAACTAGATTGTCTGGGAGGCATAACCCGTACTACCATCCAGTACCAAAGAACTGGATTCTAGGCCAAACAAGGTGCCTCTTTAATAAATAGTCCTGGGAAAACTGCTTTCCACATGCTGAAGATTGAACCTAGACCCATATCTCTCATCAGGCACTAAACTAAAGTAAAAATGAATCAAAGATCTAAATATAAAGACAGAAACACTTACTCTCTTGGAAGATATAATAAGTAAAATTCTTGAAGACAAAGGTATAGGCAAAGACTTTATGAACAAAATCCTCATCACACAGGAAATATTACAAAGGATCAACAACTGAGATCACATCATATTAAAATATAAAAAACTCCTGCAAAGCAAAAGAAACCACCAACATTATAAAGAGACACCCCAAAGAATGGGAAAAAATATACAAGTTATTCCTCAGACAAATGACTGATATATAGAATATATAAAGAACTCAAAAAAAATGAGACCTCTCAATTCAAAGACCCAATCCAAAAATGGACATCCAGGGACTGAGAATTTAGCTCAGCAGCATAAGTGCCTACCTAGCAAGCTTGAGGTCCTCGATTCAATCCCCGATACCAAAAAAAAAGCCATCCAAAATTAATAGGCACTTTGCAGATGAAGAAGTATAAACAGCAAATAAATATAAAATGTTGAGCATCACTGGTTGAACATTTCTCCATTGTAGGTGAAAATGTAAATTGGTACAACCACTATGAAAATTAGTATGGAGATTTTTTTAAACTAAAACTAAAAGTCACATTTGACCCATTTATTACCTTTCTATCTATCTTCCCAAGAGTTAAAAGCATTATAACCGAGTGTTGTATGCATGCCCATTTTATAGCAGCACTGTTTATAAGTAGTATTCCAAAGTAATTCCTAGAAACTAGCACTACCTTGATTCCAAAACAGAGAAAGATACAACTAAAAAAGAGCTATAGGCCAATCTCTTTAATGAACATAGGTGCAAAAATCCTCAACACAATACTGGCAAAAAGAATGCAACAAATCATCAAAGATCATACACAATGACCAAGAAGATTCCATCCCAGGAATAAAAAAATGGTTTAACATAAACAGGTCAACAAATGGAATACATGAGATAATCAGGTGCAAGCACATGATTCACATGATCATCTCAACAGACAGAAAAAAACCTTTGGTCAAATCCAACATCCATTCATGATACAAGCATTGAAGCAAATAGGTACAGAAAGACCCTATCCAAATCAGATAAAAACCATTTATAACAAAACTTCTGCCAATGTCATAATATATGGGGGAAAAACTGAACTCTAGACAAAAAAAGTAAAAGATCACTACAGTGAAAACTACAGTACTCTAAAAAAGGAGATCGTGGAAAATGGAAACATATGCCCTTTTCCATAATAGGAAGAAGCAATAAAATCAAAATGGCCACACTTCTAAAACATATACAGATTTAATACAATTCAAAACAAAATACCAACACTACTCCTCATAGAACTAGAAAAAGACAACCCTAAAATGCCAGAGGCATTTTCTTGTGAGTTTCAAGTTACAATACAAAGCTATAGTGACAAAAAAAGCATACTACTTGAATGAAAACAGACATGTGGATAAGTGAAACAAAATAAAGGATGCAGAAACAGCCCCACTCATACTCAACTAACTGATTTTTGACAAAAGGGCCAAAAATATAAATTGGAGGAAATAAAGACTAATAAATGATACTGGTAAAATTGGCTATTCACACGCAGAAGATTGAATCTAGGCTTATATCTCTTAACAAGTGCTAAAGAAAAATAAAAACAGATCACAAATTTAATGTCAGAACAGAAACAATCTGCTGGAATACATAATAGGTAAAACTCTTGAATCATAGACGTAGCAAGGACTTTCTAAACAAAACCTCAATGACACAAGAAATAGTACTGATTCAACAAATAAGATTATATAAAATTTAAAACCTTCACAGCAAAGGGAACAACCAACACAGTGAAAAGATAACATAGACTGGGAAAACATTTTTTTCTAACTATTCCACAAAGATACTAATATATAGAATATAAAGAGAACTCAAGGGCCGGGGATATAGCTCAGGCAGCACAAGCACCTTCCTGGCAAGCACAAGGTCCTGAGTTTGATTCCCAATACAAAAAAAAATCACATGCACCTAAATGAAAGACTTACTAAAAAATGGATAAGTGAAATGAATATACACTTCACAAAAGTAGAGATGGCCAATAAAATATGAAAAAATATTCAGTATTGCTGGCCCTCATAGAAATGCAAATTAAAAGAACACTGAAATTCCATCTAGATTACTCCAGAAAGAATGGCTATCATAAGGAAATCCAACAATAAAAAATGCTGATGAGGCTGCAGGGAAAAGGAACTTATGGCTTCTGTCTAGATCCTGCCCTCACCCCCAGCCTCATGTGATCATAGGTAGGGCTTTTCTGAGGTGGCTGAATCTAGAGTGTGTGATACTGTGATTAAGTGTGTGATGCTATGACTAAAGGTATTACTAAATTAGCACACTGATTGGCTTGGCATAGCTTTGGCTGTAAATAATAGGAAGGCCCACTGTATCCATCCTAAGGGCATGTAACCTGAATAAAATATAAGGACAGAAAGTGGGCTGTTATGGTTGCTTGTTGCTTGCTCCTTTTGCTACCTTTTGCTGACATGAACTATTTCTCCTCTGCGATGCTCCTCTGCCATGCTACCTGCCTTGAAACCAGTCAGCTATGGAATAAAACCTCTGTAAGCTGTGAGCTACAATAATCTTTTCCTCCTTTAACTTTGAATGTTGAGTAACTACTGGCTACCCCAAGGTCCTCTTTGGAGAAACACTCCAGTGGAACAGAGGAGTGAAAACAACAGACTGCAGTGACTGGTGAGTCATTTGGGTTCAGATATCCCACAGGAGAGGACAACTGGCCAGGAGTCATCTTGGAGATAGGCAAACTATTCTCCAAATGCAGAACAGCTGCTGGTGCTATCTAGTGGCTCTGAGCCAGGTTCAAGCCCACAAGAGGTACATGGACTGCTGCAGGTTGAATCAGTCTGGTTCTAGTCTCACAGCCGTAAACCAGCCTGAACTTCAGGGGAAATTAAGGTGTGGGTTCATTGTGATTGTACACTACCTCACTGTGCAGCTACTACTGGCTTGATGGGATTGATCAAGATGGACTTGGACTGTGCCTACCCACATCGCTTACCAGTGACAGAAGAGACACAATTTGAAGTGGAGATTTTTTTTCTGTCTCTCTCTTTTCTTGTTTTATTTTGGTGGGGGTCATTATTTAATCTTATTTTTATGTGAATGTGAACATGATTTCTAGGTTTCTGGTTGTTTTATTCTGTCCTTGTTTTTATTTTTTCCTTCTCTCTTTCCCTCCTGTCTTCTGTACCAGTTTCCCGAAGTTTGCATAACCTTTCTTTGTCCTCCAGTCTTGCTTCTAATCTCTTCGTTTTCTTCTATTTCTCTATTTTTTCCCTAATTCCTTTGAAATTTTTCCCCATAAGGTAAAATTGGCACATTAAGGACTTATTTACTGCATACAATTTTCAGGTTTGTTTTAGATTTTGTTACATAACCACAAATCTAGTTCATTTGGTTAAAGGTGGAAAATTAATGGTTACCTCAGTTTGTCATTCTCTAGGCTGTGTTTGATGCTATGGATGTCGCTGATTGTACCATTTTAGCCAAAGTGATATAATTTTTCCAACCAGCAGTTCTTCTTGGTATGCCAAGGCCAAGATTACCTAAGGATCATTGAAAATACAGTGAGCCAATGTCAAACAATCAGGGACTGGGCCAAGTAGGAAGCAACTTCTCATGTCCAGTAAATTGAAGAGGCAAGATCTTGCAACAGACTCGGGCAAAATCCAGCTATAGCTGAAAGACACATCCAAGAAGCAGTCATTTCCCAAGGGTTCTAAATATTAGCAGTAAAGCCACTCACTGTAGGAAGTTTACAAGCATCAACCCAGGAATTGAACTAAAAATTATAGAAAATGAGGAGACACATAAACAAGATGCAACCTCAGATTTTCAGCTCACCAATGGCAAATGCAGGTGCCAAAAGACACTCATCTGGACTCCCTGGAGTGCTAACAGCAGAAATACCAAAACAAATGAAGGAGACTCTCAAAAAAAATGAAATCAGAAATAATTTCTCAGATAACTACTGAGATGATGACCATAATGAAAAACATGCTTACTAATTCTAGAGCAGATATAGATTTTTAAAAAATAGTGCTGCTCAGGAAAATGATGGAAATCATGAACATCCAACATAGGAAAGAAATGTGAACCATGAAACATATTCAAACAGACATTCATGAGATAAAAAATTCCATTGAAAGTATCCACAGCAGAATGAGCCAGTGTGAGGACAGAATCTCAGATATAGAAGACAGGATTGTGGTTAGTGATCATGAAAAGAAAGATTTTTTAAAAATAGCAAGGGATTACAAGAAAGCAATCCATTAGCTGCTAGATGATGCAAAGAAGAGTAACATAAGATTGATCAAAGTCAATGAAAAAGCAGGATACAGCACAAATGGCATTTTAAAAACCCCACAGACTTCATAGTAGAAAATTTCCATGGCAGAGAAAAAGAATTTGAAGCACAGATAATTGAGGCATATAGAGCTCCAATTAGCCATGCTATAAATAAAACCAAGGCATTTATTAGTCAAGATTTCAGAAATTCAACAAAAGAACAGAATATTAAAAGCTGTTAAAGAAAAGAAACAGATCAGCTATAAAGGAAATCTCATCAGGATCACAGATGACTTTTCAACTCAGTCCCTCAAGTGAAGGAGAGCTTGAAGTGAAATATTTCAAGCCTTGAAAGAAAACATCCTCCAACCCAGATCAATGTAACCTACAAAACTATGTTTCAAAGTTCATAGAGTAATAAGGTACTTCCACAACAAAGAGCACTTGAAGAAATTCATGACCACCAAAACAGTACTCCAAAATGTTCAGAAGGACATTCTAGAATCAGATGACAAGGATTACAACTCCATAAACCCCCACAGAATGAATCTGCCAGGCAAAGCAAGCAATTAAACAGAAGGGAGGAAAGGGAGTCAACAACAGTAAAATAACATGACTAGGATAAGTCAATACATAACAGTTATAACCATCAACATTAATGGTCTTAATTCACCAATTAAAAGAAACAGACTGGCAGAATGGATCAAGAAACAAGATCCAACCATATACTGCATACAAAAAACACACTTAAATCAAAAAAAAATTCGTACACTAAAAATCAAAGGATGGGAAACAATACTCCATGGAATGGGAACCCAGAAAAGAGCAGGGGTAACTTCTATTTGCAGACAATGTGGATTTCAAGCTACAACTGATTAAGAGAGATAAAGAAGGTCACCAAATCTTTATAAAGGCACCAACCCAAGAGGAAGAGACAACAGTCATAAATATTTATGCACCAAATACCAGCACATCCAACTATATAAAACAAATATCAAGGGACATGAAAAATCAAATGTGCGCTAATACAACTATAATAGGAGACCTCAATAACCCACTGTCACAAATAGACAAATCAACATGACAAACTATCAACAACGAAATATCAGAATTGAACCAAACTTTTGAATAGATGGACTCGGTAGATGTTGACAGAGTATTCCACCCCACAACATCAGAATACACATTCTTCTCATCTGCACGTGCAACATTCTCCAAAATAGACCACATACCAGCTCATAGATCATGCTTAAATAAAGGAGGTGAACTTATCCTAAGAATATTATCAGACCACAAAAATCAGTGTGGTGATTTCTGAAATAGCTAAAACTATAAATTCCATTTGACCCAGGTTTTCCCCTTTTAGGTATCCACCTGAAAGAATTAAAGTCATGCTATTTCAGTGATATATGCATAACTATGTTAATAGGAGCACAATTCCTAATAGCTAAATGTTGGAAATGGCTTATATGTTAATGAAGAGATGAATGGAGAAAGTGTATTAATACACAATGGAGTATTACTCTGCCAAAGAGAAAGATAAATTTAAGTCATTAATAGAAAAATGTATTCATCTTGAGACCATAATGCTAAGCGAAATAAATTGGACACACAGGCTTAAATGTTGCATGGTTTCTCCTATAAAAGAAACTGGGAATATAAATAAAGAGCAAAATAAAAAATAGACAATAGGAAGTAGGGAGATAGATCTTTTTCAAATGCAAAAGGGGTGAGGAGATAGAAGGGGGAGGGAGGAGAAAGGAAGAGGTTGAAAAGAGGATTATGATGCATTATGTACAATGTAATCATTGTATATTCCAATCATTTATTGATAATAAGAAAACTGAAAAGTAAAATACCATGTTTGGAGGTTCCTTACAATGAAGGTTTACCTCCTTATATAGCTCATCTGCATTATTTTTTTTGGTACCAGAATTTGAACTCAAGACCTCATGCTTGAAAGGTAGGCACTGTGCCTGCTGAATTATATCTCCAGCCCTCATCTGCATTTGATAACAGGCAGGTAGCCTGAGAGAAACAGGGTATGATCTTTACCTTTATACTGTATGCTGTTTTCTGTTTGCCTTGTCAGAGTGCCTTCTATGTTGTCTGCAGCCAAGTCAGTCAGGTTTTGTCAGATACTACAGGTCTCTTTTCACCACCTTCCCAGGGTGCAAACAAAGGCATCTGTAGTGCACTGAGAGTAAGAATGACACAATCATCCAAGGGAATTCTTCTAATACAACCTGTTCTATTCATCATTGAATATGATGATGGTTACTTTTAAGTGTCCCCTTGACTGGATTAAGAATACCTAGAAATCTAATGTTGTGGTATAGAACTAAAATGACCCTCTAAAGTCTCAAGTGTTCGAAAGATGATTGGTTCATGGGAGTGGTATACTCATCAGTAGTATAATCTATAGCTTAATGTGCTGGTGTGAGGTGGGGCCTGGGCGAAGGAGACAGGTCACTAGGGTTGTGACTTGAAAGGGTGTATTCTTATCTTTGGCTCCTGCCTCTGGCCCTCTATGCACTTTCTGGCCACCATGACATAAATATAGATTTCATTCACCAGACACTTTCACCGTGCTGTTTCTGCCTTGGAGCCAGTCAACCATGAACTGAACCCACTGAAACTGTAAGTCAAAGTAAGCCTCTCCCTTTTTCAAATTATGGGTATTGGGTATTTTGCCCCAGTAACAGGAAAGAGACTAATATAGAAAATTGGTACCAGGAGTGAGTTTATTGCTGACTGTATCAGATCAAGGGTTTTTTAAGACTTCAGAACTGGTGGGGGGGTAGAAAAGTTTGGACTACTCGAGCTCTTTGGAACTCACATTTTACCACCATGTACCCTTGATGCCAGACATGGAGCTATAGGACTTAAAGTTTTCCTTGCTGAGCTTGTCTTCCATTGGTCCTATTCTTTCCTATCCCCATAATCCTCCCTTTTGAAATGAGAATGTTTATCCTGTGCCATTATACCTTGGAATTATGTAATCTGTTTTTTATTTTTACAGATGTTCACAGTTAGGAGCGCTCCTTGATTTGCAAAAGAGACTTGGAATTGGAATTTTGAAAAATTCTGAATTGTTGACACTTGGAGAGAGAGATTACTGTTTCCAGTTTACGTGAGGTAGTTGTATTATGGTAGGATATAAACTAGATTATAAATTATAAACTCAGGTTTCTGATGTCCTCAAGAAAGGCATAGCTCAGGGGGGCCTTTCTTATGAAAAAAGGCTGAACTGGAATTTGGCTTTGGAGAAGGAATAGGACTTAATTAGGCAAAAAACCAGAGAGAGCATTCCCAGCAGAAGGTACCTTACTGAAGGAGGTGTGGAAAGAAGAAAGCTGAGTGTCCTCAGAGCACTGTGTTTTGTGGGGTAGGTTCCAGGAGGAGAAGCACTTGCAACCTGACATTCACCACAGTGCACTCATGCTGCTAGGCATAAACCAGGACCCAAAAGTGGCTGCCTTTATTTACCAAGTCAAAGAGCACAACCTGCTCTACAGTGAGCTCCCCACTGACCTGCTCATCACATGTAGTCACCTGGCCATATTTCCTGCTCCCACCTGTTGTGTTAATGAGTACAAGGTAAGTTTTTGGACAATTATTTAAACTATTTCAAGGAAACACTTTTTTAACTCATCTAAAAGATCCAACATTTGCTTTGATGTAATTTTCTGTTTCCCAGGTAGAGGAAATGATTGATAAGAGGCAAAGACTATAAAGATCTTGGCAGAGAGACACTGGCTTCAGTAAGGCTGGGGAAACCAGCCAAAAAGGGCAGCTTTCTGCAGCCTTGCCAGCCCTGGAGGTCTGTACAAGAGATTTTATGGGGCTTGCAGGGTTCAGATGTCCAAAATCAATCAGGCACCAGCATGGCTTTAAAAAGAGCACCAGAGCCAGGCATAGTATTGCATGCCTATAATCCCAGCACTCAGGCAGCTGAGGCAAGAGGATTGCTATGAGTTTGAGGCCAGTATGGGCTACAAAGTGAGTTCAAGGCCAGCCTGAACTACATAGCAAGACTGTCTCAAAAGAAAGAAAGAAAGAATGAAAGAATGAAAGAAAGAAAGAAAAAGAAAGAAAGAAAGAAAGAAAGAAAGAAAGAAAGAAAGAAAAAGAGAAACAAACAAACAAACAAACAAAGAACCAGAAAAAAGCAGAGGGTTCCTGGGATCCCATCCTGGACCTGCCTCTCTAGATGCCTTTTAATGAGTCACTTTGTGCCTCCAAACGTGTTTCCTTCTCCCTAAAATGAAGTGTTTTGCTGATCTCAAAGGCAATGTACAGTTAAAGACTCTAGTGTCACAAAGAATGTAGAAAAAAATGTAGCTCTGTTCCTATTACTTTTTTTTTTTTCATTTTTGGTAGAGAATAGAACTCAAAGCCTTTCTCTTCATATGCTGTACCACAGAGCAACATCCTCAATCTCTTCTATTTTTTATTTTGAGGTAAGGTCTTGCTAAGTTGATCAGACTAGTCTCAAATCTTCAATCTTCCTGACTCAGTATCCCAATTAGTTGGGGTTTCAGGCATGTGCCGCTGTTTTTCTTGCTCTGCTTCATTTAAATGGATGGTGTGAGGCCATTTACTTAAACTATGGGAGCCTTATTTTCCTCCTATATTATCTACCTGAGGTTTCCATGAGAAATAGATAATATGTGTGAGAATGGCTACCATAGTATCTAAAAAAACATAGTTGGTACTCTTCACTAGCCTTTGAAAGGTTCTTTGAATTGCAGCACTCAAAAATAAGGTCTCCATGTGTTTCACACACAGAGACAGCTTGCAGCATGAATGGAAATGACCAGAAAGAAATCAAAGCAAATATTTTCAGGAGAGGGACAAAAGAAGATTAGATTTATAGGCCAAGTCCTGATTTAGGTACACTTTCCTCTGTATCAATGATTTCTCTGCAAGCTTATTAAAAACACCCTAGGGGATTTATTTGAAGATTACAAACAGCAGGTATGGAGAAAGACCTGGGAATCTGAATATCTAACTAGCACCCCTTCTGCATGCCCACACACACACACACACACACACACATAGAGATTGCCAAAGAGGCAAATCTGGGACACAGCACTTGAGATAGTCCCTCCAGAACTTCTAGTTCCTCACCTCTCCACTGCCCACTTGCTGAGGCTGCTGGCTGGGCCCCTGGCACCCATGTGCTTCCTGGAATTTGTTCAATCCCTAAATCCGTTGTGCTGCTCCTCAGCCAGTGCTGTAGATTTGGGGACTGACCCTGCGGCATTTGCATTACGAGCAATGTGGCTATTCCTCTCCACCTTAGAGATTTGGGGTCGTTATACCTTTGTTCAAAGGGATCGCATCCTATGCCTTCTTTCTCTGTCAAAGTTTGGGGTTGGCAAGTTTTGAGTAGAATAACTTAATTATGATCAACATAGGACAATTAAAGTTTTTCCCTAGTTCACTTTTAGCAAATCAGAGCCTATTGTGTGCCGCCAGAAGGCTTTGGCAGCTCCCAAATACAATCAGAAATACTTACTTCCAAAGTCTATTTAACACATCTAACATTTGAGAAAATTTACTGACATTGTCAACACACTCTTATTAAGTTCTGTCCCAGACAAAGCCAGACCATCAGAAATAATACAAATATTAAATCTTCTCAGTCCCTCTGAGAATTTCATTCACTTAGTTAAGATTGACCTTTGGGTTGTTCTTTTATTGAAGATTAACCACAAGAACCACCCATGGGAGCAAGTGAAAATGTTAGATCCCAAATACTCAGCATTCTACCACCACTAGTGTTACATCTTGACACTGACAGACCAATTCAAATGAGAACTTCACACAATACATGCCTGTATCCAAGAAAGTTTCCACTTTATCATGGTCCCATATTGATGTTAGAGCATCTCTCCAAATACTATAGTCACGATGTGTAGTTTCTTAAGGATCGTATATCCTGGCCTGTTTTATATTCCCCACAGCAGGCAATTTATAAAGAATTAGTGGTATCTTGACTTTCATGCTTATCCCAGGCAGTGGCCCCAAACCTATCACACATATGCTGAAGTGCATTACTTGTATCATTGAAAGCTCTAAAAGGTTTGCCATCACTGCCAGAGAGGCTAAACCTAAAGGGTAAATAATATAAAATGTCTGAGGGAGAACAAAATGAAGGAAGTTATATAAATTTAAAGGACAATGTGGACTTGTGACCTGTGTATTCCACAGAATGCCAACCAAGAGGAATGAAAAAATAACTGCAGGGCACTTCATTAAAATAGGGAGGAAGGAAGGACGGGAGAAAGGAAGGAAGGAAGGAAGGAAGGAAGGAAGGAAGGAAGGAAGGAAGGAAGGGAGGAAGGGAGGGAGGGAGGGAGCGAGGAAGACTGATTTTCAGATTGCAAGGAAAAGTAAAACAGACAAGACACCAAAAAGGGAAAAACTTTTAAATGACACTAGATTTCTCAACAATGTAAGTTGTCAACAGATAGGGGACAATGTACTTAAAATTCTGAGGGACAATTATTTCTATTATTGAACTCTACAGCAAGAAAATAGGAGATGAAGAGTACAGTAATGGAGCAAGAAACTAAAAAAGTTATCTATCAATAAAGAAACTTTTTAAAGTGTTGATTTTTTACTCAAGACATAGAAGGAAAGTAAGTCCTCAATCATCATAACAGAAAACAAATGAAAAATGTCTATAACTAATAAGTAAAGAAATAAAAACTCGGTCATTTGGAGATATGGAAGAAATAACTGACAGAACTGGTTGCTTCTGGGAGTCAGTAGTGGGAAGAGATTAGGCAGGGACTGTCACATATGACCGTATGTATACTGCACTCTAATAACACCTTAATTTTTCCTACCAGAAATGCAATGTCTCCAGAAATAAAAACAAATCAAAGCAATAATAAAATGGTATTATTTTACCATTGGCAGAGGCTTCTTGAAATTAGTGCCAGTAGGACTAGCCACTGGCATTAGCTTATGCAGGGTGATTTGATGAAATGCATCCAAAATGTTTAAGTCATACCAAATTTTGGGCTACATATTCCCCTTTAAGATTCAGTTTTGTTAAATAATAAAGAATGCACACAAGGGTTTATCTACTAGAATATACACCAAAGGTTTTTTT
>RJWM01012042.1:0-58357 GCA_004363535.1 Dasyprocta punctata
CTGTTAAACCATTCATTACAGGGATAAATAACACACCACTTTATTTAACTCATTTCCTCCAAACATGCAAATTCCAGCGGAAGTATCCCAGCACTTGCTGGCCCTGGGAGGGCCGTCTGGGGGCGAGGAGTGCGGCAATACGGCCTCGAGAGAGCTGCTCCAGCCTGTTGGCTCTTCCCCTGGAATAAGCAAGCCACAAGTTTCCAACACTGACGTACCTCCTAGTGCTCTGGATTTAAAAGACTGTAGAAAGGATAATTGACCGCAACTTGTCAGCATGAGAGATTTGCTGTCATTAGCACAAACTCAAATGAATTACTTTAATATCATGGAATATTAAAAATGGCCAGAGAGCTTCCTTTCTCAGTACATTAAGGGGATTTAAACAGCTTTTCACACCTCTCTTCTGTGTCTGGGTGTAAAGGAGGGAGGAAATCCTAAAGGGCCCATGAGAAAGAGGTAGGGGAGGAGTGGGGTTCATTTGGCAGAGGTAGGAAAAGACGGATCTGAAATTCTCAACTCAAATCTCAGTAAACAGACCTCTTTGGGGTTGCTCGTTTTTGGAACAGTATAAAAGCTAAATGAACACTCATTTAAAAAAAAAAGTCTACAATAGCATTGATTTTAATTTCCAGCGGGGTACCAATTTAGAAAATTGGATTACAACTTGGTTCTTTGTGTTTTGAATCAATTGTAGAGAAAGCTCGAAATACTGCAAGGCAGATTCTAAAACCTTTATTAAACCATAGACACCAGCTTCCAGAGACACCAGCTTGGGAAGCCTGAAATATTTCATTCAGGGCCAGACAAAGATTTCCTCATGATATTCTTGTTTTGTTTTGCTTTTGAGCCATCCGCTTTCCTGAAGATTATGTATAAGACAACCAGTGCCCAGGCACAAAGGATGTCTAGAACCAGGAGCAATTTATTTTGATTTTGCTCCCTTGTGGTCTTTTGCAAAAAATATTTGTCTCTTGACTCTTAGAACCCAGTACAAACCACCAGTGGCAATGATTTCATTTTGGTTTTGGGGAGGGCTTCATTCCTGTTTGATTGTTGAACCTGGACTTGCTTTGCAATCTATTCTCTGCTTTCGTTAAGGTACAGATATGGGCATGGGGTTCTGTTGTTATCATGACTGGAATGGAACTTGTCTCACCCATTTCTGTGTTACTCAGCACTACAGATAATACCCGTGGATGCTTTTGCCAACTACTATTGCTTTAAATTCTGTGTAACGTGCTATTTGTTCTTTTCAGAGCTCTTCCCCTTGTTTCCTAGGTGCATTGTTACATACCTGGATGTGAAAGTTAAAGAAATTCTCTTCTGAAAAGAGGAGTGAAAGTCTGTAAAATTCCACAGCATGTACAATTATCGTGTATGTGATTCTTTCCCCTTTGCAGCTGAGCGTCATAACAATAAACACAGAGGGAAATTAATATTTCACAAATAAGCTTTTTAGTAGCTGTGTTGTTAAAACATTTGAATAACCTCAAAAACAAACTAACGGTACTACAAATTGTGGGGTCTTCTGTCTTTGGCCATCTTGCCCAATGGTTGGAGATGTGCGGGCTGGACTTTTCCAGATCAATGTGTAGTGGCAATTGTGGAGATGTAGGGCTTTAGATGTACTGCTGCTCTATGTCTATTGTTTGACATTTTAAGTTAGCTGTTGCTTTGCCTACGTTCCACTTGTCCCCGATGCCTCACTTCCAAACTGCTTTGAGAAAATCATTTGAGTTTGCTAATTCTATTTTCAAAATTCAAATGGAGTGAAAGACTTCAATCCTCCGCTATTTGTGCAGACTTTGCATAGCTACAGGTCATAGAGATAGGCATTGTATTTATAAATAAAGGCATGTCAAAGAAAGGCATATAGAGGATAGAGCAGGGAGAGATTTCATGAAGTACATTCAAGATTGTTGAGAGTTGGAAAATGTTTGACTTCTCCATCCCCGTAGAGAGATCGTAATGGAACCACCTTTATCATTGCAAAATATGTGCCAAATGATGGCAAACTTTACATGAGAAAAAAGAAAACGGCAAAAAAAAAAAAATAGCAGTGTATGTGGCTTGGTTACATTAGCATGTGATGATTCACTTTTGTAGCCAAGAGTCCTTTCATGTTCTCCAACACAGATTGGATCCTAGCCTGACGAGTATGGCAATATTTCCTCTCGAATGGATAGCTGTGTGCTCTTTAAATAAAACCTACATATTCTGACTCCATTTGTTGTGTAGGTTTAACTGGGCCACTGTGTGCCTGGTGGTGGGTCAGAGTCCAGGGAAGGCTGGAAACAAGGCAGTACTTCAGGTGGAAGCTATGTGCGAAAATGTCGAGAGAACCAGAATACAGGGCTGGGGTGTGGGTGAGGCAAACTTTTAGATTAAATATGTCAGCCTGCCACCTAGAAAGACTCATTGACAGCTGTTTTCAGGGATGGTTTGATCCATATGGCAGGTTACAAGTAATTTGAAGTTTTCAGAAAGAAATAAAGAAGGAAGGAAGGGAGGAAGGAAGGGAGGAAGGAAGGAAGGAAGAAAAAGAAGGGGGAACAAAGAAACAGTGAAGGAAAGTAGGGAGGAGGGAAGGAACCAAAGGAAAGGAGAGAAAAATATAATGCTGTATTTTGCTTCTCTGAATGTTTCTTTTTCTGTTTTTTCTTTTTTCTCTTCTCCTTCTGCAATGGAATGCTGAGTTAACAGTATTAAATGTTTCCCAGGGCTATTTTCTAACCAATAAACGCATTTATGGACGTGGTTGGCATATATTCCCCCGAATTTCATGCGCTTTGCAGGACATGCCCTCGTCGCTATCCCCTCCACTCCCCTAACAGCTCAGCACCTCTTGTTGGCATTGCAGACACCATTAATACCCAGCAACCTGCTCACACAACAGGCAGGCAAGGGAGAGGGCTGGCACATGAGACAGGGCTGTGTGTACGATGACACTATTGGAAAAAACTCCAGGGCTTCTATACAGCCATGATTTCCCCCAATATTTACCATGTCAGCAGATGTGAGTGAGCACATAGAGAGCTATACAATAAACATAGTGCGTCCCTGAAATTTTGTTTATACCTTTTGGTGTTTGATTTTAGTACATCTGAACTTGATCTCCCCAAATCCCCCAAGGATACCAAAATCTGAGGATGCTTCAGTCCCTTATATAATACACACAATCTCCTGTTTATATTAATCTCTAGATTACTTATAAGGCTTCATATAATGTAAATTCTATGTAACCAGTTGTTATACTGTATTAGGTGGGAGAAAATGTCAAGAGAAAAGTCTGCACAGGTTCAGTACAGATGAAATTTTACCCCCAAATATTCTCAATCCACAGTTGATTGAATCTGCAGATGAAGAACACACAGACAGAAAGAACTGATTAAATTTCAGTTTGACATTACTATGTGTGTACTCATTATTTATGTGTTTCTTCTAAAATTTAAATTGCTGCATATTTATCTTTGAAAAGAAGTTTACACAATGCAAAGAGGTGCAAAGAAGTACCTGAAAATGACTTCTAATCTTAACACTCATTTTAATATTCTGTTAAATATCTTTCTTTTCTATGCATTTATGCACACAAACACACAAGCATAAACTAATATACAGATTTTTTTTTTCCAAAACCTTCTTTGGAAACTTCAGATCCAGATTTCTCTACTCATGACTATGTTCTACATAACTCTCTCAAATGTTTTTTTATATCATTCTCTCAAATGGTTTAATCGTTCTTGCAAAACATCATCCTACAATGTCCCTTCAATATTGCCAAAGTGCCCTGCAGCATGCGTATTTGTGTATCCATCTTTGCGTGCTTTTATGTTATCTTTAGGATAAACTTTGAGAAGTAGACTTGCTGAGCTGAAGCGATATACTTTTGAAATTCACATGTGTGCACTGATATTGTCTTTTAGAAAGAGATACCTTCATTCCTGTTTGATTGCTGAACCTAGACTTGCTTTGTAATCTATTCTCTGCTTTCGTTAAGGTACAAATATGGGTGCGGGGTTCTGTTGCTATCATGACTGGAATGGACCCAATCTCACTCATTTCTGTGTTGTTCTGCACTACAGATAATACCCGTGGATGCTGTCACCAATTACTAGTGTATGAATGTATTCATGAGAGTGTTTTGGTGTTTTTAGGGGAATGTCTATATATTTATTTCCTGCCTCTCCATGGTACCAAAAAGAATATAATTGCTATCAAAGGCTCTTCCAGAAGAAAAAGTCAGACCATATGCAGATGCTTATTTGGTCAGATTAATTGATCTTTTTCAGTTCCTGCATTTAATAATTATTTGCTCTTAAAAATGGAATTGTTCATGATCATTTATTTGGGTTTCTTTGTAATTTCCATTTATGATTTTATAATTTCAAACTATTTTGTGCAGGTATGATGAATTTTGGATAGTGTGTATACACGCATATGTGCTGCATTTGCTGTAAAGTTTGTTACAAAGCAGCTAGATGATTCCTATCTTAGTTATTTCTCTGTTTCTGGGACAAAATATCTGACATACAAATGAAAGAAGAGGTTTATTTTGGCTCAAAATTGATACGGGTTTCAGCCCATGGCCCACAGGCTTCAGGTCGGGACTGCATGACTCAGGCTCATGGCAGAGGAACAGTTGCTCATGGCATGGCATCCGGGAAGCAGAGAGAGTGAAGGAAGGAGCTGAGAAGAGATAAACCCGCCCAGGCCATACCCCAAGTGACCCACTTCTTCTGACCAGATCCCATCTTTCCACAACAAGTCAGCCATGAGCTTACCAGTGATCTAATGTACTGATGACTCTCTCGCCCTCATGATCCCATCACCTCCAAAGAGCCCCACCTGTGAGGCTTTGGGGGCTCATCTAGATATAAACCGTAACAATTCCTGTGGATGGTATAATGTGAATGCAAGTCGGAGGCATGGGGTGACTCACTCCCTTTCCACCTAGGAGCAGTGTCTCACCCCCTTGAGCAGCAGCAGACAGTGCGTATATTCAAGCCAGTGTGTGTGATACTGTACTCCTTACAGACACATGCAGATACAGATTTAAAATTTCTCAGCCCATTGCTTAAAAAAAAAAAGTGTCCAATCTTGCAAATAAACAAGACAGGCAAGTTAAGAGTGACATACATGAGTGGGGGAAATTACTGCTGCTGAAAAGTATGGAAAACCTTAGGGAGAAGGTGAGGCAGGGGTAGCAGGTACTTTTCACTGAAATCACCACATTCAGGCTTTTTAGACACACACAAAATTATCAAATGAAGCCAGAAAGTGTACTCTCTGTGGCAAACTGGAGACCCAGACACAAAATAAACATTTGTGTAACTTCAACAGTTCCAACCAGTCCACTCTTACTAATTTCAGTGTGTGTACACTTAGATTTTATTGTTCAGTAGCAGGAAGACATACATCACACAGACAGATGGATTCTATCATGAAGCTCAGTCCTTTAAACATGAAATCATAGCCAACTTCTCTGGGTACAAGCATAAAGCATGAGAACTAGTCTAGCACCACCACTGTTATCATCTGTTATCTGGACTCTTTATTAATATTTATAGAGCTCCTAGACTAAGAATATACTCCCTCATCACTCAGTGAACCAACATTATTCTCTCAAAATAGTTTAATTTTGACTTTCAGTGTAAAGGTGGAATTTCTAAAATATTGGCCAATGCCTCCCCAACACCTTAATATAGTTAGCAGGGCTTTAAAATTTTTATTTTTCCTGAACAGAGAACCTATTTCCATCCTGAAATAACCTGCAGACAATCTTGGCTCATATCCCTATCTAAATGGTCTTGTTTTGACCTTTATCCTGGGATGATAATTTTCCTTATTCCACATTCTATATGACTACAGAGGAGAGAAGGGGTAAAAAAAATTCTGCAATTTGCTGAGCACCTCACATGTGCCAGAAACTGTGCTAATTCCTTAGCCTATGTCTTAGTTACCTTTCTCATTGCTGAGACAAAATACTGACACTGAAAGTTAAAGGAGGAAAGGTTTATTTAGCTCACAGTTTGCAGAGGTTTCAATACATAGTCGGATTGTTCCAAAGCAGGGTTGCATGGTAGAGGGGCATTACAGAGGTGAAAAAGTCCATGAAATGACAGGCAGAAATACAGCAAGCAGCCAAAGCAATGATAATCAGCAGCAAGTCTGCCTTCCTCCTGTCTATATTCCATCCAGGGGACAAGTCAATTGTTTGGTCCCACCCACACCGAGGGTGGGGCTTCCATTTATCCGCATTCTCAATCCAAGTATCACACTTAATCCAGCTGCCTTTGAAACTCTCTGCCTATGACCATGTGAGGCTTTTGGGGGGATATCTAGATACAAACCAAAACAATATATATCAAATTATGCAGTGCCACAATCCTAGGTTGTATTATCCAGTCCTAGAGAAGCTAGGTTGCGTAAGGTTGCACATTTATTAATACTTGGTGGAAAGAACTGAAATTGAAGGCAGCATGATACCAAAGCTATGTGAATTTCCTTCATCTGCACATGAAACCAGCAGCATTCTCAGGATCCTTTACTCATTTTTGATGCCATAGGAGTCACTATCACACAGAAAATATGACTCAGAGTCTTTGTAATACACATTCAATAATTACAATATTATAAAATATATTTCTTGTCTACCTACTATGTTTCATCACAGAGGGTGCAAAAGAAGTAGTATGTCTTGGTCTTTGCCTGAGGAGATTTTGTAGAGCTCCTACTCCAGATTGCATCAATCAGCAACCCCTAAATGTGACATTTGGCAATATACTTTCATTGCCAGACCAGTTGAGATGACTCCACAGAGAGAAGTCTGCAAATATCAGCCTGTGAATTTCCTGTCCAGCAATGACAAGCAGACCTGGAGCACTGCTTATTTATCAAAGTACTCACAGGTTTAAAAATATTGCCCCTGAAATAAAATTGCTGAAACCCCCAAGGAGATGTTTTAGCTCTAAAGTGACACGATCTGCACCACCCACACCCCAGAGTTCATCTAACTTCAATGAGATGAATTGCCCAGATACGAAAATTACTGGGGCAGTCTGTTCCCAGGTGTTCCAACTGCAGTATTATTTTCTTTAACTTGTCAGCCCACATAATTTTCTTCTCTATCCATAAGAGGTCACAAGTTCTAGACTGCCCCATGCTCAGCTCTGGTCCTTTTTGTATCAGTCTAGATTATCCTTTCCCAAAGCTGGATTGGTTTTTGAGGCCTTTTTCTGAGGCAGGTCTCTGAATCTAAACATTTACCTGAAATAGGTATTTGAAGCCCATCTCTAGGTCTTATATTAAAAAGCTATATGATACTGTCACAAAAACAGATGTGTAGATCAATGGAACAAAACAGAAGATGCAGAAACAACCCCAGACATATTCACCCATCTGATCTTTGACACTGGGACCAAAAGCACTGGAGAAAAGATAACCTCTTTAACAAATGGTGCAGGTAAAGCTGGCTATACACATGCAGAAGAATGAATCTGGACCCATATCTTTCACCATATACTAAACTAAAATAAAAATGGATTAAAGACCTAAATATTAAAACAGAAACAGCCTGCTGGAAGATAAAATAGGTAAAACCCTTGAAGACACAGGCATAGGAAAGAATGGTTCTGAACAGAACCCCAATTTGCTGAAGGAATAACATCAAGAATCAACAAATAAGATTACATCAAATTAAAAACTTCTGTACAGTGAAGGAAACAATCAACAGAGTGAAGAGACAACCTGCAAAATGGGAAAAAAATTGCTAGCTACTCCTTGGACAAAGGACAAATATCTCGAATCTATAAAGAAACTTAAAAAAAATTAGACTTCCTGAAGTAAAAGACTCAAAAATGAGTAGACATTTCTCAGAAAAAGAAGTGGTGCAAATGGTCAATAAATACAGGAAAACATGTTCATCATCTCTGGCCACCAGAGAAATGCGAATTATAATAACACTGAGATTCCATATTACTTAAGAAAAAATGGTTATCAAAAGAGGTGTGCCTCTCGAGATCCCGCCATGTTGGGCAGGGAGACTCCGACCAGAAGACAACCTAGCCTGCCTTCTTGGTGAATGTGTGTGACCAGCGCAGATTCCAGGAGGAGAAAGAGATGTGCCTCTCGTAGGCCCACCGGTACTCGGGTTAAGTATCAAGGACTCCCCACCTCCACCCCAAACCCCGTAGGCAACCTGCTGGTTCAGACGACTGGCTGAGTTGACAGCAACTATGGTACATAGAGCAACTAAATGCTTGTATTTTTCAGTTGATTTTGTAGGCCTGGGGCTGGCAGTCTGGGTGTCTCTTGGGAGGATGATAGTGTGCAGTGTGGCAAATATGGGGGATTCTCCTCTGTCTTGTCTTTGAGGCCCAATATTTTTCTCATTGTTTTGCTTTATTCTGATTAATTTTTTTTTTGCTTTATTTCATACTCTGTTTTTATTGGTTTTGTTGTATTTTGTTTTTGGTTTGATTTCACTATACCTGATGAAATGGCCAACTATTCTGAAAGTAACAAGGTATGCAGTGGTGGCTGTTGTTTTCCTGGTGTCTTTCTTTGAAGTTCTGTACCAGTTCTACTGCTTTGTTTTGATTGACTTTGTTCTGTTATGTTTTGTTGGATTTTAGTATCTTTAAAATAAAAAAAAATAAAAAAAGAGAAAAAATCATTATCACGAAGAAATCAAATAATAACAAATGCTAGTGAGGCAGTGAAGAAAAAGGACCTCTTCTACATTGTTGGTGGGAGTGTGAACTAGTGCAACCACTGTGGAAATCAGTATGGAGCTTCCTCAATAAAACTAAAACTAGAAATTCCATTTGACCCAGATATTCCCCTTTTAGATATCATCCCAAAGGAGTTGAAGACAATATATTATAGTGATACATACGTATTCATGTTTCTAGAAGCAAAAATCACAATAGGTAAATCTTGGAAGCAGTCTACATGTCCATCAACAGGTGAATGGATAAAGAAAATATCCTATTTATAATGAGAGTACTACTCCCTTAAATTTGAGTCATTTGTAGAAAAATAGATGCACCCTGAGACCATATAAATCAGACACACAAGTTTAAATTTTGCATGGTTTCTCTTATATGAGGAACCTGAAGCATAAATAATTTAAAGAGCAAAATAACAGATAATAGGAGAGCAGGGGAAGTGGCTCAGCGGTGCAGCACCTGCCTGGCAAGTGAGAGGCCCTGAGTTTCATTCCTGGTACCAAAAAAAAGAAAAAAGAAAAGACAGAACAACAACAATCACAAAAGACAATAGGAAAGAGGGAGCTAGAGCTTCTGTAAATGATAACAGGACAAAGAAATAAAGGGAACAAGGAACAAGAAGAGGGAGGGGGAAGTGAAAAGAATTCAGATGTGTTACATTGGTACAACAATTCCACACTATGAAAGTAACCATTATGTGCTGCAAACACACACTAATAAATACAAAAGTGTTACAAGGACAGAAGGACAAGAAGTGGTAGAGAAAGAAACAGGCCCTCCGGATAGCATCTTGCCTGAATGTGGCTGATACTTCTAAGTCCTGACCACCTGTCAGTCTTAATTTTAGTGGTGAAGCCTAGGGTAGATTTTGCCTACCAGTTCGTGAGCTGTCTTCATGGCGCTTCAGTGTCTCAGCGTCTCTTAACAGCCACAGGTGCTTGTCTGTGGACTGGATCCCAGGTTCTAGTTCACATAGGTGTGTTGGCACGCCCACCCACCTGGCTTATAGCTTCCCTTTGACCCAGTAACCAGTTAAAGATGGCTGCCTAATTGCTGTTTTGTTCTTTTTCTTTTTTTAAGTTTATTGGTTACAACTTAGATATACATAATGGTAACATTCATCATAGTGAACTTGTACCTGTACATGATATATCTTAGTTTCTCTTTTTTTCCCCATTCCCCTCTTCTCCTTCCATCCCCTTTTCACCTCATTTACAAAGTTTTGTTTCCATTTTATCATTTATTTCTCATTTCCTTCCTCGCCCTTTACTTTTGAACAGTTTCTTCCTATTTCACAATATCTATTATATATCTCTCTGTTGTGAGAAACATACAACAGAGAAATAATGCAATGTTGCACATTTATGTCCAATTTATTTCACTTAAGAGTATGGTCTCATTCATTTACCGATAAATGTCTCAAATCTATCCTTTTTATGACTGAATAGTACTCCCTTGTATAAAAAAACCCCACCTTTTTATCCATTCATCAGTTGATGGGCATTTGAATTGTTTCCAAGATTTAGCTACTGTGGAGCCTTGGTTTTGATTATATGAGAGCAGTGAGACTCACTCCTCAAGTCTCCTGCAGTCCACCACGGAGCCTCTCTTCTGTCCTGAGCTGCTGTCCTCTCTGTCAGGATGTCAAGAACGAAAACAACAATAACAGGAAATACTTAAAACACTGCTTGCTACAATCCCACAACTTTCCTAAACTTTATACCTATATTAACTCATTTAATGCTTACATACAACTTCCTTTATAACTGCAAAGAAGTTTGAGGACAAGACCTGCTAGTCAGAATTAGGATGGAGGTCATCGTTAGACTCCACAGACATGTAGTCATAAAAAAATTATTCTCAACAGAGGACTATTTTAATAATGTCTGGAGACATTTTTGGTTCTCTTAATTGGCAGTACTCCTACTGGCATCTGGTAGGTAAAGGCAAGGGAAGCTGCTACATATTCTAAAATATATAGACCAACTCCCTATATCAGAGCCATCCACAATGGTGCAGAGGCTGAGAAACTCTGGTAACACATGATACAACTGCTCTTGTCTGGATTGTCCTAATTCAAATCCTGATTCTACAACCTACTTTCTATGACTTAAGAAAATAAAAGTTGTTTAATCTCCTTATGGCCTAGTTTTCTCATTTTAAATATGAGAATGACAATAGTAATGTTACATCATAGGGTTAATGCCTGATCAAATGCATTAATGTATGCAAAATACTTAACTCAGTACTGGGCATGAAGTAGGTACTTTATATATTAGCTGCTATTCTATTTAACAGAGACCTTTTGACCTTAGGAAGACAAATTGAGCTTCGTATTAGTCCTAACAGAAGTCATGAGAGGATGGCATCAGTTCTTAACTCTAAAGGCACAGTTTTTCTCCATCTTAATCCTAAAGAGAATGTCCTATTTTAGCCGACTAGGAAGTTTAGGGAAAATGATCTTGAGTGTGTTTCAATGACATGTCTCTTCATCATAGTTTTTGCACATTCTTTTACAATTTTCTCTATCCTATGCTTGTATTTTTTTTACCTTGCCATTTCCATCCTGTTGTAGTCAAGGGTTACAAGGAGAACTTCATACAGGACACAGAATTTATAATACTGTTTTATGATAGTTACCCAGAGTTAAACACAAGAAAGTGCAGGAAAATCTGTCCACAACACTAAAGACCCAGAATATTCAGTCAAGGGCCTGGATCCCACAGCAATGTCCTGCATGAGTCCAGTTAAAGACCCAGAACCCATGACAATGCCTCCCACAAATCCAATGGGAAGTCTAAGAGCCCATGATAAGGACTCATGCCAGTCAGTTTTATAGATCTGTGCTGGGAAGGCCAAAGGTTGGCGGTGGAAGCTAGGAAGTCTATGCCAGGTGGATGAAGGAGCTGTGCAGCAGGTTGAGGTTCTATACTGAAGCCAAGAAGTCACACTCAAAATAAGGACCAGGGCTGCCCTGAAAAGTACCAGCCATCCTCAGCAGAAGTGAGGTCCTGAGCTCCTCTGGCGATGAGAACAGTCGAGTACACGCCAGGAAACCCAGCGTTACAAGCTTCTCTAGAACATATCTTCCCCTCCAGAGCCAGGAAGCAATGCTCAATATGAGGACCAGCGCTCCTCCAAAGTGAACCATAGCCACTCTTAGCGGCGAGGTCCCGAGCTCCTGCGATGATAATGGCTGAATCCATATTGGAGAAGCCAGCATGACAAGCTCCTCCAGGAGAACCAATGGCTCGAAACAGCAACACTTAGGAAAACCCATAATGCCTCGCTCTTCTTCTCCATTTCTCTATTTATGCTGGCAGCTTTCCTCAGGTGGACCATCTATACTCAGCACCATGCTGATATAATTCACCAGTTTTTAATCCATAACATATCCTTATCTTCTAAGGTTGCTGATGTTCTGTGTCCTGTGTTCCCTGTGTCATCGCACCAACTGATACACCTAGTGAGAAGGGAACCTATTATGGCTTCATCTGAGCCTACATCTCTCTCCACGTTTGGTGTGTTCTCAGCTCATAGAGGAGGGAAAGCATGCCTGCATATGAATTGATATCATGGTAGTCATCTAGGACCTGTGGCCAGGAAAGAGGCACTAACTCACTTGAGTTATCAAGTAAATGAGTGAGTGAGAAGCATATCTAGCCTCTACTTTCTCACCATCATGTTCTTTGCCCTCCTCACTAGGGAAAAGTCAATGAACCTTGTAAGCCTACTTCCCAAGTTGGCAGTGTTTCTCACATTTATTTGCTGCTTTTTGTGGTGGAAGTCTGCTATGGTTTGAATATAATCTCAAAAAACTCATGTGTTGGAAACAACTCCCAAATTCATACATTATTGATATTTGGAGGAGTTTTGGAGAGGTAAATTAGGGTTGAATGAGACTAGGAGGGTTTCATCTCAATTGGATTAGTGGCTTTGTGTTATGGTTTATATCTAGATCCTCCCCTCAAAGCTTTATACGGTCATAGATGGGGCTTTCTGGAGGGGGCTGGATCTAGGGTGAGTGATGCTGGAATCAAACTATGATACTGGAATTGATTTATGATATGATGCTAGGATTAAGGCTGCCCCACTCAGGGTATGAGTGCTACATGCCAAAGAATAGGTAGACTGCAAAGGATATAAGAGACAGGAATAGGGTCACTGCTTGCTGCTTGCTACCTGCTTCCTGCCATGAACTGTTTCTTCTCTGTGATGCCCTCTGCCACACCACCCTGCCTTGGAGCCAGCCAACGATAAACTGAAACCTCTAGGAACTATGAGTGAAATAAACCTTTCCTCCTTTAACTTTGAGTGTTAGGCATTTTGTCCCAGCAGTAACAAAAGTAACTAAGACACTTCATAAGAAGAGCAAGAGAGGTTCAAATTTTGGTATGCTTGGGCTGGCAGTTTGGCTCAGTGGCTTAAGTGCCTGCTGGGCAGGTGTGAGGTTGTGAGTTTGAGCCCTGGTACTGAAAAAAAAAAACCAAATTGGTGTGCTTGCTTTCTTGCCATGTGATGCCCTGTATCATCACACTGTAAGAAAGCCTTTATCAGATGCCAGCATGCTGATACTGAAGTTTCTTTCCTCTAGAACTCTAGGAAATAAATCTGTTCCTTATACATTACTCACTCTCAGATATTCTGCAATAGAAGAAAATGGACTGAGACAGAGGCCCACTTGGAGCTTGAGTTGGGTACATGGTTATGATTCAGAACTGCTGGGTATTTCTGAGTAGACCCGCTAGACAATTTCATTAGTAAAAGGAGAAGGCAAGATGCGGCTTGCTGAGTCTGGTGTGGTTCATGATTATAGTGGTAAGGAACAGTTCTAAATGCAGAATGGTGTCTGTCCACTAGTGTCCATGAAGATAAGTTTCTCTGAGGCTGCTGAGTTTACATTGGTCCTGTGGTGAGCAAGGGAGCAGTGAGTAAATTTGAGACTGATTTGATCTCAGGAAAATTTTACAAAATCTTGCACCTAGGGAGCACACCTATGTCTCTACCTAACAGAATGAAAACAACACAGCACAAAATGCTTTGGCATACGGAGGACTCTGGGGCCTCTGCTGAGGAGGAAACCAGCTATGGTGGGAGGTCATGGTAACACCATCGGGTGCCTGGGGAGCAAATGAGACAGAAGGTGGGGGGACACGAGAACCTTATGGGGACTCACTAGAAAGCCTATGGGAGTATTTTTTTCCAGCTAGAATCTTTGAGCTCTGATTGGTGATGTTACCACATTGGTATAGTATTGGCATTTCCTGAAAATTTCACAAAGATTTTGGTCCCTCAAAATGCTGATAAATATGGCACTTCGTTACGCTTTTCTTTCAATTCTTCAAATTGGCATTTTCCCCTGGCATGCACTGTAGACTACGCTTTTCAAAAGCCTGCAACACATTTCCAGAAATAATATACTTACAGAACAACCTGAAATGTTGGAAGAATGGTCTCATCATGTCATTTACAAAATACTTCCGTATCAGACAAGGCATTCACAGAAATCAAAACATATTAGTTTTAAATGAAATTCTGTGTCCTAGACCACAGCTATCATATTCATATTGAAGTAGTTTAAATATAAATGAAGTCTACAGAAATGTCAGGCAAAGTACAACTGCCAAAGTTACATGATCGTTGTCAAATGTTTGAATGGCAGCCTACTTCTTGGGCTCGAAAAGTTAGAAAAGTGCTTCCCAAAAGAATTCAAGCAAAGATGCATTTGGGAATTCTGTACTTTAATTTTTTTTTTATCCAGTATGATAACTGCTTGTGTGTACCTGGTGCTGGACTAGGTAATGAACATGGTGGAGATAGGGCGAAGCAACAGGAGGAGACTGGTAAACACAGTGTCACAGTTGTCTATTACTGCTAAGCAGGCCTCCCCAACACTTAGCAGCTTAACACAGCTTCTTATTATCTTTTATAATTCTGGGGGCAGAGTGCCTTCAGCTGGATGGTTCTCCTGACATTCTTGCCCAGATTCTCTCCTGTGGTGTGAGATGGTGGCTTAAACTATGTTACCTGTGACACATCGACTCACTTGTCTCAAGTGTTGGCAGTGTTCACTGGAGGTCTGAGACATCGCTCTTTTTCTCCAGATGGCCTCATGATAGCTTGGGCTTATTTAAATGGGTTCCTTAGACTACATCTCAAGAGTGAAAAAGCAGGAACAGCCATGTCTTCTGAAGATGTAAACTTAGAACTGGCACATCATTACTATCGTATTCTGTGGGTTGAAATGAATCACAAGGCCAGTTCAGATTCAAAATATGAAGACTACACAAAGCCACAAACACAGAAAATGTAGTCTTTTGAGGGTCACTTCTGGAGATAGCCAAAGTAATACCAGTGACAGAAAAGTAGGGAATGTGAGTTCTGAGCTTAGGCAAATGGAGAAAGTTAATTCATCAGTAGGTTAAAGCATGTTAGCTAGCATAAGCATCAGATACTCCTGAATACATAAAGTTATACCCATGCTTGAATTTTTTCTTTCATCCTGAAAGATGTATTGTGTGACAAAGAATTGGATGTATGTGACCTTGGGCTTTCCATCCTAAAAATATGTGTCAGGTAATGAAAAACACGCCCTTATTCATTTGTCAGGTAAGAGGTAGAAGTGTGAGGAGAGAGAGAAACTTAAAGAGGAAAAGGCTGATGGAGTGCTTATTGAATGCCCTTTGTCTTCTTGGGCAGTTAGAATTATAGAGTTGAAAAGAGCAGGACTATGTTTGGCATATTCAATGGAGAATGGGAAATGGCTCCAAAGAAAGGAACATGGAGTGCTGAGAAGCACTTGGCCCAAGAGATATTGGACTTGTAAACACATAGGCGAGTTCATCACAGCTCTGTAGTTTTCTTCTACACAACACACTGGAAAGTTGGGGTGGAAATAGAAATCAGTAGTTAGGTCCTTAGAAAGGAATAAGCTATGAGTATTACAACTGAGTTTCTTCTTCAGGGAGGGCTTTGTAGAGACTGTTTCAAAATCTTGAAGTCATTACATTTTGGGGTCCTCCATGTATTCACTGCCTACAAGGGGACATTCAACTCTGCCCTTGGTGACTGCTACCCTACAGTATCCTCTCCAGGCTTACAGGTCTCATTCCAACTGACTTCAAAGCGGAAAGATTACTTTATAAATTTATTTCTTGAATTTTTTTATATTGGCAATTTATTAAGTGTTTTAAACAACTAATTTCATTACATGAGCAATGCACAATTATTAAGAAAATCTGAAAATGCAGATAAAGGAAAATCTAAAATTATACAATTATCTATCTCAGAAATAATTTTTAACAGTGTAAGAGAGATTCCAGCTTTTTTTCTCATGAATTTACAGAGTTGTTGTAAGTATGTATAGGGCAGTACCTCATTCTCAAAATTAGCTACAGATTAGGGAAGGAGGGTCAATGAAAAATGAAAATGTAGGAGTATCGTTCCATGTTAAGAATTTCAAGATGGCAACAATAGAGCATATTGTGGAACCTTTTCAAAGAAGGCATAGGTCGCATACTCATAAGGTCCATCCTATTTATACCCTAATCTCTAACGTAAATGATTTGTTGGCTGTGGAGCTTTCTTCTCTTTTCCCTTCTCTTTGCGTCAGGGACAGCTCTGGGGCTACCAAAATGCTTACAGCTGCAGACGTGGCTAAGGTCAGTCTAAGGGAAGGTCCTTATGGCAAAATAGATAGTTTGTTTTCAGATATGTTGCGTTTTCTCTATTAGATACAAACCTTCCTGCATTTATTTTTTTAAATTAGTACATGTCTGTAGGATATAATGTTTACATTCCTTGTGTGGAGTTGGTACATGTACACACCACATCTTAATTCTCTTTTCATCCCCTTCCCCTCCCACTTCCACCCATCTCTTGGTACCCTTCCCAGCTGAAAAGATTTATCATCCAACTTCCTACTATCTATATTTTATTTTGCTCTTTTTTGTACTTTGAGTTTTTCGTATGAGACAACCATGTAATGTTTAAGCTGGTGTGTCCGATTTATTTCATTTAATACAATGAACTCAAGGTGCATCTATTTCCCTAAAAATGACTCAAGTTTGATCTTTTTTATTATGTCAGAGTAGTACTTCACTATATGTAAATACCATACTTCTTTAATCCATTCCTCTGTTGATGGACACATGGACTGCTTCCAAGAGTTAGCTATTACAAATTGTGCTGCAGTATGCATGGATATGCGTGTGTCACTATAATATGGTGCTTTTAACTCTTGCTGGAAGATACTAAGCAAGGAATAGCTGGGTCAAATGGAATTTCTGGTTTTAGATTTTTGAGGAATCCATACAAATTTCCATAGTGGTTGTACAAGTTTACATTCCTATTAACAATGTAGAAGAGTTCCTTTTTTCCTGTAGCCTCTCCAGTACTGGTTATTACTTGACTTCTTGATGATAGCCACTCTTTCTGGAGTCAGATGGAATCTGAGTGTTGTTTTAATCTCTATTTCTTTAATGGTCAGAGACGTTGAACATTTCTTCGTGTATTTATTGGCAGTTTGTACTTTTTCATCTGAGAAGTGTTTAGTCATTTCACTTGACTATTTTTAATTAGGTCTTTTATTTGAGGGGGCCTAATTTTTTTTTTAGTTTTATATGTATTGTAGGTAGTAGTCTGTCTAAGGAATAGCTAATGCAATTTTTTGCTATTGTATAGGTTGCCTTTTTATTATGTTGGCTATTTCTTTTGCTGTGCAGAAGCTTTTTAATTTGATATACAGTGGTACCTCATTTCATGAACTTAATTCTTTCCACAATTCTGGTCACAAACTGAATTGAACCAGAATCAAATTTCCCCATAAGGTCAATATTGAACCTAACCATTGAATTTGATTTGGTTCTCATCTAACTTAGTTTGTAACCAGAATCATGGAAAGAATTAAATTCGTAAACTGAGGTACCACTGTAATCCCATTGATTGATTCTTGATGTATTTCTTGTGCAGTTGGGGTTCTGTTCAAATAGTCCTTTCCTATGCCTCTGACTTTAACAGTTTTACTTGCTTTGGCTTCCAGCAGGTTAAGTGTCTCTGTTTTAACATTTAGGTTTTTGGTCATTTTTGTGTGTTGATTTTGTATCTTGCTACATTTTGTATCCTGAATTTGTTAATTCTAAGAGTCTATTGGTGGATTTTGTGAGGGGAATCTTTTATGTAGAGAATCATGTTGACTACAAATAATAATTGGATTTCTTTTTCTATAAATGTTCCTTTTATTTCTTCTTCTTGCTTAATTGCTCTTGCTAATGTTTCAATGGTGTTAATGCTGAACAGGAGTGGTGATAGTGGACATCTTTGTCTTGTTCCTGATTTTAGAAGAAAGGTTTTCAGTTTCCCCCCATTTAACATGATGCTGGCAGTAGGTTTATCATAAATGGATTTTATCAAATTGAGATAAGTTTCTTCTATACCTATTTTCTTCAGTGTTTTTATCATGAAGGGATGTTGGATTTTTTAAAACATTTTTTCTGTATCTGCTAAGTGAGCATATGATTTTTGTCCTTGCTTCTGTTGATGTGATGTATTGCATTTATTGATTTGCATATGTTGAATCATCCTCACATCCCTGGGATGAAATCTATTTGGTAATGGTCTATGATCTTTTTGATGATTATTGCCTTCTGTTTGTCTGCATAGTAAGTCCCTGACTTAGGAACATTTGAGTTGTGAATTTTCACAGATACAAATGAACTTCACATTTTAAAAAATGTTTTCCTTTGTTTATTTGTAACGAAGGTGTATAAGATTCACTTTGTTAGACTTACAAACAGATCTGACCTACAAATGTTCTCGCAGACCTAACTTGTTCATAACTTGGGGACTTACTGTATCTTGTTGAGGATTTTTTATCTATATTCATTGAAGAGATTGGCCCACATTTTCTTTTTTTGGGGGGGGGCTTTGGAATCAAGGTAATTGAAGCTTCCAGGAATGACTTTTTGACTACTCCTTCTTTTTAAAGCCACGTTGGCTTAATCTAGTGAGTTACAACCCTATGAGATGAAGGAAATTTAGACACAGAAACGCAAAGGAATAAAGCCATGCAAAGATGGGGACAGATTGGAGTGTTGTAGCTACAAGCCAAGGAGCACGAAGGATTGCTGGTATCCACAAGAATCCAAGAGAGAAGCATAAACAAATTATCTCTCAAAGTTACCAGAAGGAATCAACCTGTCACCACCTTGATTTCAGAATTCTAATCTTCACAATAGTGATAAAAGTATTTTGAAAAATTTTAAGCAGATACAGACACAGTCTTACTTATCATTTTAAAGTGAGAAAATCATGGAGAATGGATTTTAGGGGACCAAGGGTGTCAGTAAGGAGACATGTAAGGAGCCACTGGTCTAGGCAAGTGATGATAGTAGCTCAGATTAGGGTAGTAATAACAAAAATGGTAACCCGTTAGACCCAAACACAGTTTGAAGATAGGGATGATGGGACTTGCAGGTGGATTGGAGCAGAAGACTACAAGAGTGGAACTCAGGATGACTCCAGGGCTGTTGGTGAAGCATTGGATGGATGGGAACACTGAATACACTGAATGGCAACACTCAGAAAAGAGTGAGTCTGCAGGAACTCAAGCGTTCTCAGGAGTGAGTGCCTCATCAGATTTCCCAGGGAAATGCCAAGTTACTACTGTCCTTTTAAGTTCAACTCCTCAGTTAGTCGAGAAGACAGCTGAGTACCCACAAATTCCCCCATAGGACTCACCATGTGAAGCAGCCTGCCTGAAAATGAAGTTTGAAGAGAGACAGAGAATAACCTGATGACATATTTTTGATGTTTTACAGATGCTGTACATATATATTTGAATAAATCATGTGAGTAGAGTTTCATTTCTAATATTACTCAGTATTTTTATAATCACAAGTAATTACTGAATCTCACCACCATAGAATTAAACATGCATTTATCTTTTCTTCAAGTAGGCAAAAAAGTAACATAAAAAAGTGACATAAATTTCAAGCTTTTCAAGCTCCACAACCAATTAGTACTACGATATCAATAGAGATGGCTTTCCCAGGAGTACTCACAATAATTTCAAAACTTGAAAGTTACTCCCTTGATCCTTGTATCTTGATGTGAACTCTAAAGTATTAGAGTATGTCTAAATTTCTGGCAATAACTATTGCATGTAACTCATACTAAGAAATTGACAATACTAGCATGCACATATATAATTTTATATATATATATATATGAAAGTAACAACTGGAAAGTTTTTACAAATTATTAAAATAGATATTTGTGCTCACTCTCAATTTAGTTCATATTTTATTTAGTTGAAACCATTTTTTAAAAATCAAACATGGAATAACAAGGTATATACCCATTTTTCAACAAGATCATAGTACTTAAGGCCGATGACTTTTATATGCTTATTGAAGAATGTGGAAGACTGAGAAAGCTCAATTTAGAGCATTGAGACAAATGAATGTTTTAATTCATAAATGAGAAAATTGAACTTCATAAGGGATAACAATTTTGTCAATGTTCCATAAAGAGTCATGCTGGTAATACATGTATAAGTCCTTAACATGCATATGTATTGTCATAAAGATATTTGGTGATTTTTATAATTATTATCCTTTTTTATTAAGTTTATTGGTACAATTTAGATAAACGTCAAGATCATATCCATCACAGGAAATTTGTATCCGTAAATGATATATCTTGATTCCTCTTGTTTTCCCAATCCCTTCACCTCTCTTTAACCCCTCTTCCTCTCCTTATTTACAAAACTTTATTTCCATTTTATTCTTCTTTAATCATTTTTTTCTTGGGCATACTCCCAAAATTGTTATACCAATTTAATGCAATCCCAACCTAAATACCATTAGCATATTTCACAGAGCTAGAGAAAATATTCCTAAAATGCTTTTGGAACCAGAGACCTAGACCAGCACAAACAATTCTAGGTAACAAAGGCAAGGCAAGGGGCATCACAATCCCTGACTTGAAATTATACTTCAAAACTATTGTGATAAAAACGCGTGGTGCTGGCAAAAAATGTAACTGAGGATCAGTAGAACAGATTAGAAGATGCAGAAACAACTCCAAACTCACTCAGTCACCTAATCTTTGACAAAGAGGTCAAATACCTTCACTGTAAGAAAGATAGCCTGTTTCATAAATGGTGCTAGAAAAAGTGGCTTTTCATATACCAAAGACTGCAGCTAGAACCGTGCCTCTCATCATACACTAAACTGAAATAGAAATGGATCAAAGATCTAAATATTAGAACGGAAACACTAAATCAGCTGAAAGAGAGAAGAGGTAGAATTCTTGAAGACATAAGTGTAGGCAAAGATTTAATGATCAAAACCCTCGTCACACAGGAAATACTTCAACAAATCAACAACTGGAATCTCACTTTATTGAAAAGCTTTTGCACCAGGAAAAAAAATCATCAACAGAGTGAAAAGACAACTCAGAGTGGGAAAATATTATAGCCAGTTTTTCCTGAGACAAAGGACTAATATCTAGAACATATAAAGGTTTGAAAAAAATCAGAACTCCCAAATTTACAGACTCAATCCGGAAATGGGCATCTAAGATGAATACACACTTCTCAGATGAACAAATACAAATGGCAAATAAACATGAAAAAAGTTCAACATCTCAGTGTCATTCAAAAGACGCAAATTAAAATAATACTGGAGGTTTCATCTCACTCCAGAAAGAATGACTATCATCAAGAAATCAACCAATAACAAATGTGGGAGGGACTGTAGGGAAAAAGAAGCACTTCTCCACTGTTGGTGGGAATGTAAATTGATACAGCCACTGTGGAAATCAGTGTGTAGATTCCTCAAAAAACTAGGATTAGAGGTCCCATTCGACCCAGTTATTCCCCTTCTGGATATCTTCCCAGAAGAATTAAAAAATCTTACCACAGTGATATATGTACACCCATGTTTATAGCAGCATATATTGCAATAGCTAAATCTTAGAAACAGCCCAAATGCCCATCAACCGAGTAATGGATAAAAAAGATGTGCCTTTTAAAAATATATATATACAGTGGAGTACTACTCAGTTATAAAGAAGGATAAACTTGAGACATTTCTAGGTAAATGAATGCACCATACTTTTAAGTGAAGTAAATGGGACATACATGTGTAAATACTGCATTGTCTTCCTGGTCAGAAGAAATAAAACAGTAAATGAGGACCAAGATGTACAACAGATATTGTGAAACAGGAAGAAATTCTTCAGAGGAACAGAGGAACCAGGGAGGAGGAAGAGAGAAAGGAAGGAAGAGAAAAGAAAAAAAATAAAAGACTGACAATTTTTACTGCTTCAATTCAGCCCATGCTTAAAGACCATTCTGCTTCTTTAAATTTTCATTAAATCAACAACATTTCCCTTTCTTTTTTTTGCTTACATTAATTTTTAAATTGGGCTTCTATCATTTGTCTCCAAAAAGAAACCCTAGTGCATTAGGAAACAACTCAGAAAAGTCTAACAGGACTGACGACACAGCAAAGTGCTTTCCACATTGATAAGTTCTGAAAAACAGAGTTTATAATCTATTTTCACTTGTTTCCAGTGGAGTAAAAGGATTGGATACAATATTAAAATATTATTTCTTAAGCAAAATTTAAGAATAAAATCTGTTACTTCTTCCCAGAGAGACAGACAGCCAGCCAGACCAACAGACAGACACCAGGGTGAGTTGTGTCTGAGCTCTGTGTTTGTAGCCAAGCTCCGCCCCTGGGACACAGCTTGGCAGCTTGCCCTCAGGGGGTAGCACGGAAGCTGCAGTGGTCCCGGGTAAGTGGCACTCTTAAAAGCCAGCTCTCTCATCAGCCACAGTCTCCCAGGCTTCAGAGTGAGATTTCTTCTGCTGACAGCTGGCTTGTGCCACTCACCCCAGATCCTATGAGGCACATCCTGGAGGCTTAGCTTGGGCAGAGCAGTGTGGCGCTCATTTCTGAGGCTCTGCTGGAAAGGAAAAGCTGGGCCAGGTTGGAGTATTGTTAGCTTAGCCTTATTAATAAAATAGGGTTAATGATTTATTCATAGCTGGGACAATGCGGCTCTGCTCTAGAGGACAGCACAGAGCTGTTACATTAGAGATGAGCAGCTGCCGCGGAAGAGACGTGAGCTTCCCTAGAAGTGGTCGCAGGCTGTTTCTGTGAGGCAGCGAGCAGATTTATCTGACCAACTCAGAGCTTGCAGGCAATTATTTGTATACTGTGGATGTTGTCAGATAAACGCCGGCGATGGAGGTCCCTGGAAAGATGCCCCTCGTGTTTCCATTTCTCATCTAATGAGTGTTTGTTCACCTTCTTGCTTTATCCTCTCCTCCTCAGTACCTGGAAGATGCCCGAGTTTGTAATTCAAGATGTGCTATCTGGGGAATATCAGGATAACACACTTCTGAACGTGATCGCCATCAAAGGCGGATCATCCTTGGAAGCAGAAGAGAGATAGTATTTGGTCTTTTCTGGTGCGAGGCTAAGCATACACTATCTTTAAAGGTTAAATCTTTTAAAATCATATATCTTCCTTTCCAAATGAACGGCAGTATTTTAATAAGTAGCTAGAAAAGAGGTTTAAGGCACTGCAGAACCCCGATAACTGAAAGAGTTAATCTTTTTAAAAATGCCAATTACTGTCACTCTTGTTAAGGAGAGGCTAGGTGACTGAGAGTTCATCAGTTTGTTCGATGATTATTTGCTTGATGTGGTTCAGAGAGCAAGAGGAGTCAGGACTTGACAATTTCCAGAAAAACAGCAAGAGAAATCACTTCCTAGCAAACTAAAGCAGCCTTGGCTGGAATGAGCAACAATCAGATCTATTTACTGCCACACTGCCTTGTTTGCTCTATGGCTCCCACCTGAGCCTCTCCAGCCTCCCAGATGATTTCAGGAGACTTAGATCAAACGTCGGAGAGGAGAGTTGGGTTTTTTCCCCTTTGGTGCACGGCTAGAGGGGAGGATTCAAGGCCACAGGAGGCACTGACGGGAAATCTCATTGTTGGTGCATATGCTTCCACACAGCAAGTCTTCCTGAGAGACTCCCTCCCCCCTGCTCAGCTTCCCCGAGAACAGAGCAAATGTTTCAAAGTATTTCCACCTTTACTAATTTTTAATGCCTCTGCCAGAGTCAGACTTGCCCACTAGAAAAAAAAAAAATCCTATGCTGGCTGAAGCAGCCAAAAATAAGTGATCCTTGAACGGTAGCACATTTAACTTCCTCCATGGCTACCAGCAGGAGCCAAAGAATATAGATTTTGCTCAATATATTAAGCATTAAAAATGTCTCGGGGAAATGATCACACTGGAAATCAGAATATGTTTAAATATAATGCTCAAAATTCAGAGTCTCCTTACAAAAGAATCAGAGGCTGTCACCCTGATCCCTCCCCGCTACTCCTCCGGCTCTCAGCCCCGCCCTGTGCTTGCCTTTCCTTTGCTCCTTTGCTTGGTCCCCACCCCCCAAAACCACCCACCAGGGTCGATATGGGAGCCAGGAATGTAACCCTAGCATTTGGTTTCCCAGGCCATCAGAAGATAACACTGCCTGAGTGCAGTTGCAGAAATTACAGCTAATTATATGCTCCATGCTTCCTGCGAAAGATATATATTTTAAGCTGCTGGGCCGACTTTCTCCCTTGGCTGTATTTAAAGGTTAGTTTCTGACCTGCTTCCTGGTTTAATGGAATAGTTTAAATATTACAAATCATTACTTGATTCTAATGAATTATATCTCCCCTGGCACCTCACAAAATCCTTATCATGCCAGAGGAAATAGCGAGAAGGAACAGGGAGTCTCCGCGATAATAAACAGAAGAACACGCCATGGGCTTGCAGGTTGCAGGATCCCGGCTTCTTGGGTGGTTGAAAGCTTTGGCCCTCAGCCTCGCACTCCGCTGAGCACCTGAGGCGTGCGGCTGAGCAGCGTGAACCCCCACTCCCCGCCTCTCACAATTGTTCGCTTAGCTTAATTGTCAGCTCCTGCTAAGAACATGTAACATCTCATTTTCCCAGGGATTGCGGGGCGAGCTGAGCTTCACTTGTGGCCAGCTTGGGTAGTCAAACGCACACCATGTCCTTCCTTAACACCTGAAGGCCGGGATTGCCTAGGCCTCCCCACAGAGGCCTTTTTGTGAATTCTTGTTGCCAGTTCTTATGAAGATAAGAACCCAGTTTCTCTTTGTGTGTAATCCAACCTGCCTATTTATATCTAAGAAAGTAACCAAAACACATATATAGAAAAACGAAAGTTACATTCAAGGCGTGGAGTAAAAGAGTACAAGTCTTCCCTTCTTCCTCAGAGCTGGAGAGAAAAAACTAAATTCCAGGTGCTGCAAAGGGCCACAAGGTAAGACTGGTCAGAGCGCCATCAGCCTGGAACGTGGACTTGTGAATTTCCATCATTTGACTAAATGTGCGTGTGTGGAAAGTGAGAAAGGCAGCTGAGTGTACAAGTGGCTTGTTTAGGAGGCAACAAAAGTTCTGATTTTCCTCTCCGTGGCAAGCAGATTTCAAAACGCATCGAACCACTGTGCTAATCAGCTTTCTGTCTGTGTAACAGATACCAGGATGATCAGCATATGAACAGAAAATGTTGATTTTGGCTCATAGATGTAGAAGTTTGCATCATGATCATGGGTCTTTTGCTCTGGGCCGGTGGCACACCATGCAGCAAAAGCATTCATCTCTGACTCAGGGAAAGAGAGACCGACAGACAAGTACACAGACACCTGGGTCACTCAAGCCCCAGCATAGAGCACAACCAATAACCTAAAGTTCTAAATCTAGGTTCCACCCCCTAAAGGTGCCATCATCTCCCAAAAGTACCGGGCTGGGGGCCAGACTTGTAACATGTTGATTGACCTTTGGGGGACACTGAAGTTTCAGACTACCTCAAAAGCCTGTACAGCTCCAACTATGCATCACACTTCCTTTCATAGCTGATAACCTGTAATTGTTTTTACAAAAAAACAAACATTTGAATGTATGAATTTAAGCTTCTGAGGTGATATAACTCAAAGATCTGCCTTCGCATACAGCTATTCAAAAATCTTACTCTGCCCTTCCACTATTAGTAACTAACATATTTTCTCTCGCGCAATTCTCCATTATTATTAAAAAGTCTCTTGAAGAGGTAATTTATCTTAGGAAGAATAAATTCATCAATTGTTTACTGAAATGATAAGTAAGGCCTTAGTGAAAGGAATTCAGTATCTCTGCCTTACAGACAGAAGCTGGAAAAAATAGAAATGTCCAACAGGGACTGAAATTTCTGCAGAATAAGGTTGGTTATCTTTGCAATATGCAAAATGTCAGGAGATGCTCTCTGCAGACCATTGGTAAAAAAGAGAATTCCCCTCTCACTAAATAAATAGTGACCACTTATTAGTAGGCTAATACCCCAACTGAACATTAGAAGTTTTTTGTTTGCTTTATGGAATACTATGCAGTAAAATTAAAGTTTGTATGTTTAACGTTTCCATTTCCAAGAGAAAGAAAGAATGGAAATGGAAAACCCATGTCGACAGGACCTCCAAGGCATGCTCCCTGAGAGAAGTGAGGTAAAGCCAGAGCCCCAGCAGGGAAAAGCAGCAAGCATCCACCATGACAGGGAAAGTCAGGGTACAAGGGCAGCCACATCCAGAGGGAGGGATGTCATGAGGGTGGGTTTTTTCTTTATTTGTCCAGAGCAGAAGATAGTACAGGAAACCAGGGGAAAACAAAATGTCTTACAAAATTCCATTTTGCTTTAAAAGGAAATTCATCTGATGGTGTTTCAGCATCTTCATAGATACTACAGAAGGGAGGTTTTAATTTGATATCTCTGTCAGCCAGATAGTTTATCACACTCAACAGAAATGACAGGAGAAGGGGAAACAGATGAGAAACTATTCTGGGTTAGCAAAGGATGACAACAGGATGGGAAAATCCAGCTTCACCAAATATTTATTCCTGCTTATATAAACCTCAATTAGCTCTCCGAGAGTGCTAGGCCTCTGCTGAAGAAAGGCTGCATTTAGAAACGCGACTTGGAAGTTGGTTGGTGTCAGTTATTTTGCTGCATTGTTGATTAATGTAATTGAAGTATATATTACAGAAACAGAAAAGGAAATGTGACTTCTTCAGGGACCCATTAATTTCTTAAGCATAAAGTGTTTGAAGGTTCAAAGGCTTTGTTGAAGCTTATTTTAAATTTAAAATTTCCATTGCCAAGGGATTGATTACCATTCTTACATTAGCTTTGTCAAACACCAAGTTGATCTTAGTTCTTTCAAAGTTTTGTGGCACTTAATTGTTTTCAGAGGGTTGTTTTTTTTTTTTTAAGACTGTCTTACAAGTTATCTCAAGGACAGACTTGCTTTCCCTTTACAAGAAGAGCAAGATGAAATTTTCTAAACTTTTAAAAGAAGCAATTCCCACTCTCCCCATCCTTGAGGTCTTGAAAGTCATTTCTGTGAGTCAGGTACTACACCTTCTCGTGCAAACACCTGCCCGTATTAGTCTGTGTTTGGTTTTCCTTTGACTTTAAAGCATCAACTTACTTAAGCATCTTCGTGCGTTTGAGATTCAGTTATGTTGTGTAGGGGCACCACAGTTAGATATTTCTCATCTCTCCACCCCAAATGACTACACATGGTTCTTTTTATAGCTCTCTCCTGTCATCCTCTGATCACTGCTTACAGCGCTCTCATAAACAACACCCTCTGCGAGTTAGCCAGCATGTCCCCGCACCAGGCTTGATTTGTGCTGTCCCAATAGTGAACTCTTTAGTCCAAGAAGTCAGACAGTAGCATTTCCTACTCTTTGCAAAGCAAGCCAGGATAACTGTCATTTCTTCTCACAGGATCAGAACAGGAAATATGTCATTAAGAAATCTGGGTTAAGATGGCACTGCCGTCCAACTAATGCAGGCAGGGTGAGGGAATCTTAAGGCTGTGTTAGAAACAAACGCATTGTGACACAAGGCTTTGTCCCGAGGAACCCACACTAAAACTGCTGACACGCTACGAGCAGCTCAACAGAAAACCTTATGTCATGAGGAGAAAGGTATTTTCATCTCATCTCTTCCCTGCTTTTCTCAATGCTACAGCATGCCCTTGGGAGGGTGAAGTCAACCAACGGGGGTGCCCAATGGCCCAAGCCTCCTTCAGGGCTGTCTCCAAAGTTGCTGGCAGGGAATGGGAGGTGGGTGAGAGCTGGGCACTCTCTCTCCACGGCAGCATGCAAGTCTTGGTTCCACATAGCCAGGAGAGCTGCTTGGCTGCATCATGGTCGTCCATTCTCCCATCTGACACGGAGCATTGCAGTTCAAGAAATGCTGTCACCACACTGACTATATTTTCAGTGTCTTCTATTTGTGCGCCATTTGGGGATTATGCCCTGGACCTGTAGAAACTGTCTTGAAGGCAGAGGCAGGCAGGGTCTGGGTGAAGGTGATGTGATTTTGAAGACACTCTGCCCTTGCTCTTCTCACAGTGGTATATTCTCAACCTGTTCCTCGTTCCAGACCCGCGTCCCAGCCTTCCTCCTACCAACTTCCTTCTAGGCACAAAGACACTCCAGTCACCTGCTTCTGAATCCCCCTGGCTTCCCCCCAAAATTGGTAGGAGAATCTAAACTGGGAAATGGCTTTAATGTAATTCCAATCTCCGGTAATAGTTGTCTACTAATCAGCCGAAAATACTAAGCTGTGAGTGAGAGTGGCAGTCTGTGTGTGTGGGTGTAAGGCCAGTGGTGCAGCTTGGGTCTGGCGTGCCTGGGCAGCAGCTTCCCGTCACATCAGAGCAGCAGTGGCGCCCGTCTGCAGTCGCGTGTGGACAAACAAAGGTCTGGCAGATGGCGCTTAATAAAGGCAATGAGTGATGGTGATATGGATTAGGGATGAAGGGAGAATGTGAAGTGGAAGTGTAAAACCAGAGGCTAGAGTTTCATTAATGCTAAAATATACCCCCGGGGCCGGCTGGTAGACAGTATGGAGAAACGCTTACGGAGGCCGCACTTCCCATCCTCAGCGTGCTAAAAGCCCCCTCATGGGTGGATCGCATTCCGGTCTGCTGAGTCCCAGAGAGGAGGCTGAGCAGTCTATGCTGTGGGGAATTCAAAGGTGTTGGCTTTTTGCATCCGTTTTCAAACTTTGCAGGGCACTTTCCTTGATACGCAGAGCACGGAGACAACCTTGGCATTCCCCACACTCCAACGGTTCTCCTCTGTGAGGAGGTGCAGTGTCCTCAGCAAGGGAACTGGTGTGTGGCCACCGCTGTGTTTTTAAGGAAAAGTTGTTAACAGTGAGAGGGCAAATGCCCCTGCAGGGACCAGGTCCCCCACGCTCCACCATTTCTCCAGCACTCGACAGACAAGGAGTTATGTCCTAGAAATTATGCTCTCAAAAAGTAAAATTGAAAAATTCAGAATGTTTGAGACTAACACAGGAAAGACTGTAATATATCTGGCCATATCATCTGCTGGACATTTCTTCCTGGAATTCATGCCTTCTGGAAGATTTAAAGTCATCAATGTAAATAGTTAATTATAACATAAAAAAAAACTTAGAAAGATTCAGGGTTAACGAGCAACTAAATTGAGTCACGTTATTTGATTTTTTTAAAAATGCACTGTCCTAGGTATTTGGGGTGCACAGTATTGGTCCCTCCCAGAAGTGCAGATGTAGCTAGTATTATCAGCATTTCAAAGATGATGAGTCCTAGCTTAAATGACTCAGAACCAGGGTATCTTAATCATTTTGCTAGATATCCAAGTTGAGAACTCAACAACCAGAAGAGTCCTTCTAGGTTTTCATAGCGATTCTCTTTCTTCAATGAGGCAACTTATAAACAAACCTGGCTATTCCTCACCCTTGCTGATCTCTCCACCCACCTGAATGGGGGCAATTGTGCATAGCTTAGTCACTTTGCTGCCAAGGCTGAGTTAGTGCTCTGCCTCTATCAGTTCAACCCCAGTGATCTTTAATCTTCTCTGAATGCACAGCTCTTACCTTCCATTCTATCCTAGACCCCTAGATCATGATGATTGTCTCCATCACTTTGCCATCACTGAGACAAGATGCCCACTACTCACAACCTAAAGAAGGAAAGGTTTATTTTGGCTCATGATTTTGGTCCATGTGGCTGGTTCCAAGGCAGGAACAGGATGGCATGGAGGTCCAGCAGAGGAAAGGGTGATCAGCCCTGTCGGCCAGGAAGGAGAGCGAAGGGAAGAGGCCAAGGAGGGAGATGCACCCTGCCAGGTCACAGCCCCGGCCACCCACGTCTTCTGACAACCCTTGTCTCCTAACAACACATTCAGCACTGGACTCATCAATGGATTAACTGAAGAGCATACCACCCTCAGTCACCTTCAACACATATGAGGCTTCTGGGGGAAGTCTTACTAAACCATAACAATGATGACGAGGATGATGATGAGGATGACTAAGAATGTAACAACAACAACAGCAACTACTTCTACTATTACTACCACATCTGCACATATGGAATTTATTCTGGGTGTCGCTTTAGTAACAAAGTACAATACAAATATCAACACTGCAACCATCATTTTCCTTGCCATAATGTAGTACTTTAGAGCATAAACTTTGAAGTAAAAAAGGCTTGGGCCTGAATTGTTACTATCATGTTTCACAAATGAGGTTTATAGAATTTATTACTTATCAGATATCACATAGTTTTTAAATAGAAAAACCATAGTAAGATTTGAACCTTTCTTACCTCCCTCCAGAATCTATATTGTTTTATCATGGGATGCTATCTATCCCCCATTGACCCCAGGATTTATTTATTTACCATTTATTTGGAGTTTATCATGTGTTGAGAAGCTTATATAACACATTATATGCATTGCATTATTGAACTATCCTCAAGAAATATTTACAACTAACCAATTTTACAGACAAGGGAAGAAGGGATTGAAGAAGCTGGCCAATATCTCACAGCTGGAAAGCAATAGAATTCAAACTGAATCCCATGACTAGCTGCCTCTGAAGTTCTGAAGTTCATTTTCTTCATCAATTATGCTATTTAGACAGGGAGATGGAAAGGACCAGTGGATTGGTGTCACAATCAGAGTTTCTTTTCATTACTGAATAGACATTTCTATCAGTGCTTCCTTAGATAAGGAGAAACTGAGTGGCAGCCTGGAAACCCAGGTTAGCAGCGCGGGTGAAGATAAGCGTAGACCTCATGAAGACTTGGTGTTGAAGCAACCCTATAAGATCATGGTGACTGACATACATTTTGTCCAGAAAGCTAACATTTCTGAATCCCTGTCAGATAGATATTTCATACTTACATATAAACTTCCAGCCTGGATCACCTAAAATACAACTCCCCAGTTTAATTTACTGGGTACAATACTCGGTATCAGATTGGGGTTTCTCTGATAAATGTAGCGCTATTTTTTTATTAGCCCTGGCTTCCAGACCATGCCTTGCATGGTGCTCCCTTTGTCATAATAACAGTCATGGTAAAGAAGTCCATACCAACTTATCGGAGCCAACATGCACGGAATTGAGATTATGGGCCTGAGCACAAAAAGAGGAAGGAATTTCTCGGAAGTGACTAAAACTTCTCCTTAAGTAGCACTATTCTGTTGGGGTTAATGTAGGCCAGGCCATCTTGGCTTCAGATTGTGGCCACTGCACTCCAGACCAGGAAGGCTTGAGAATGTTCTCTCTCCTTCCAGAAACCATGAGACCTGTGGTGACAGTCTGTATTGGCCTCTTCCCTGTCACTAGGACAAAATACAAGGCGCTCACAATTTAAAGGAGAGGCTTATTTTGGCTGTTTTCAGAGGATTCTGTCCGTAATTGGTTGTGTCCAAGGCAGACATGGCAGGGTGGAAAGGCATGGCAGAGGGAAGAGCTCAGGCCATGGCATCTAGGAAGCAGAGGGAAGGGAGGAACCATGGAGAGATGTACCTCCCAAGGCATGCCCTCAGTGACACAACTTCCAGCCAGGTCCTGCCTCTAACAGCACACGGAGCTATGAATCCACAGACGGGTCAGTTCACTGGTGAGCATAGTGAAGCCATAATTCTATCACCTTCCCACAGCCCCACTTCTGAACACATAAGACTTTAGGGGGACATGCTAGATCTAAACCATAGCACAGTCACCTAGGGATTCCCCTCAAGTGATATATCGGTCCTGCACTGCTATAGGACATTTAGCTCTCATGAATTTGTAGTGAAAAGTTAATTAACACATCTATCTTCTCATACAGTTGCCCTCAGATATGTGGAAAACACACTTAAAATCTCTCTTAACAAGTTTCAAGTATGTAACACGGTATTATTATTAACTATGGTAACCAGTTGTATATTAGAGACCCACAATTCATTCATATTATAAGTGAAGGTCTATAATCTTTGACCAACATCTTCCCATTTCCCTCTGCACCAGCCCATGGCAACCTCCATTCTACTCTCTGCTCCCATGAGACTGACTTTTCTAGATCCACATATAGGTAGAATCATATACTATTTTCTTTCCAGATCTGGCTTGTTTCACTAAGAACAATATCCTCCAGGTTCATCCATGTTGTTGTAAATTACAGGATTTTCTTTTCTTTTTTATGGCTCAATAGTATTCATATATACATTTACTTATGTATATATACTTTTTCATTTCTGTATCCATTCAACATCGTATCTTGCCTGTTGTGAATAATGCTGCTATGTATATGGGCATGATGGTCTCTTTGAAAAACTGATTTTACTTCCTTTTAATATATACCCAGAAATGGAATAGCTGGATCTTATGGTATTTACATTTTTAATTTTAAAAGAACTTCCATGCTGTTTTCCATAATTGCTGTACCAATTTACATCCCCTTTGATAGTGTAGAAGGGCTTCCCTTCCTCCATGCATTAGGGATACTGCAACAACTTCAATATGTATTTACTTTGGAATTCACAGCTAGAAGAGACCTCCAGTATGTCCTTGTTATGACTTGGACATTTGCAGCCACAGTAACAAATAGATTTATACCTGTAATGTTTCAGCCCAGTGGAAGTTTAATTTTTACTCATATCCTAATCCAGAATGGTTTCAGATAAACAGGATAGGTAGAGCCATTGTTCTGCTCTACAGAGTCACTGGAAACACAGGTTGATGGGGAAGACTTTGCCATCGTCCACAGCACTTAAAGTGCGTGAGGGCTGCTAGCAAAGGAGCCAGAAGACAAAAGAGCATGGAGTAATGCAAATGGGAGATTCCTCATGGCCCAGTCTTGGGGATTATACACTGCACTCTGCCTTCCGTGTTGATGGGAAGAACTCAGAGCTGGCCTCAAGAGTTCCAGGAGATACAGTTGAGCTGAGTGACCCCCAAAAGGAGAATGGATCTTCGTTCGCAGTTCTCAGTCTTGGCCTTTCTTTTCAAGGTCATTTCTATCTCTTAAAATACAACTATATGTAAGTCACCCAATCAACTTAGATTCTAAGTTTTGCAGGAAAGTAAAACTATCAACCCTCAGACAATCTATTTTGATGATTATAAGAAAGTAAAAATAAATTTGACAATGCAGCTATATAGCACATGAAGATTAAGAACTGACTGCTCCCACCATCATCTTTCATATTTACAAGGGATGATTGAAAAATGCAGTGCTTGGTTAAATAATCATTTAAAAAACACAGTAAAAGACATATTGCTAAAAGTGATGAGGTAGGTATGTTCAAAGCTAGGGAGAGTATTTGGGAGGGAGGCTAACAGCAGTGTGTCTTTCATTGTAAAATACTTTTAAAATTTAAATATTCATTGTATTTTGCAATCATCCCTTATTGATCAATCGTTTACAGAAACTTCTGACAAATTGAAAACATTACGGTCTGTCCTCAGCCACCCATGCACCACATCTGGCGTGTGAGATCTCTGGCTCTTCTTCAAAGTCAAAGTGACCATGAAAGGAGACATTCTGATCAATTCAGGACATTGAAGCAGCGGCGATAGTGCAACTAGAGACACTCATGGAAGAAGAGGCCCAGAACCGCTTCCAAAAGTGGCAAAAATGTTAGGGTAGGTGTGTTCAAAGCAAAGAGAAGTGTTTTGTGGGGAATTAGTGGCAATGCATCTTTTCTGTAATACAATCTTTGAAATTTAAACATTCACATTTTTCATCATGTCTCACGCAACTTTAATTTTAGAGTCAGTAAGTTGGAAGATACTTAAATTGTTCCATGTAATTGATATTCTTAAGGCCATATTTTTGAAAGAATATTTCAAAATTTTTTATTGAAGTAGAAAACAGATATTTTTCTTCTAAAATTTTATTCATTGTAAACACGGTACAATAAAAATGTAGAAAAATAACTGCATAGTTAATTATCAGACTACTTAAAAGTAGACTAAATATTTTTAAAGTTTTACAAATCTGTTATGAATAATATTTTATAATTTAAATTAAATTTATTTTTAACTGGTACATAAAAGCATAAAAATTATACATTTGTGGAGTACAATGTGATATTTTGGTACGTGTATACATTGTGCGGTGTTTAAATTAGGTTCTGCCTCTTCAAACATTTGTCATTTTATAGTGAAAATATTCAAAATGTTTTCTTCTAGTTTTGTTGGGTTTTTTGCTTGCTTGCTTGCTTGCTTTTTGGTTTTCTGAGAGGGTCTAACTATGTAGCCTTGAGTTCACTGTGTAGCCAAGGCTGACCTCGAACTCACATGGATCCTCCTGCCTCAGCTTCCAAACTTTCTTTTAGCTTTTGATACATCCAGTGTATTTCCATTATTTACAGTCATCTTACTAAGTCATAGCACAACATAACTTCTGACTCTTATCTAACTGTAACTTCATATCCATTGACCAACACTTTCCCATCCTTCTCTTTTTAAAATAAAATTATAGTCAAGAACAGAGAAAGGCTAACCACATAGTAGGATTATTGGATTTTTTTTTACTGTGCTGTTCAGTATATAATCTCCTTATAATTATATAAAAAAATTAAAAGAGAAATTAACAAGTCAGATTTCATCAGTATTGAACAGTAGGCGGAAGCAGCACAGCCTCCAGAGTTACCTAAGTCAGGATAAGAAGCTCTGCTCCGCTCCTGCGGTTTGCCTGGCATTAACGACCTCTTAATCTCTCCCAGCCTCAGTCTCCATCTGTCAGTCGCTATTTTCGCCTACCTTTCAGTGTGCTACAAGTTTAAATGACGTATTAGTATAAACTCTCCTGTCGTCCCTACTTCCTTCTTCTTTCTCTTCCTTCCATTTGTTTTCTCTGGATTTCTTTCCACCAATGCAACTTAGGGTGGAAGCAGGGGTGTGGGGCAAAATCTTCTGTAGAAGTTTCTAAAAGCATTTGGCAAATCATGAATTACAGAGTCCTAATTCTACTGTGTCCGGGCAACAGCAGTCAATGAACTCATAAATATAAAGCAGGTAAAGAGAAAATTACACAGGGAGAGGGAGGAGGTAGGCAAGGGCTAGTAAGAAAATATTTCAAGAGTCTATAGTATTGTAATTTAAGTTCTCATCTGCATCTCATTATCTTAAGAGCATACAACAAGAGCTCTTCGGTGCCTTACACAGAAAGAGGATAAGAAATAATTTCCTTGGACAAGGTCCCTGGCCTCTCTATCACATTAGATATTATTTCCAAATGCTGAGTGTCAGGGGAGTGTTTCATTTTCTCCTAACCATTAAACAGCTTGGCTCCCTTTGGGGGAAGAGATGAGTCTGGCAACCCGCGGAGCAGCCTCATGGAAGAGACTTCTCTGGAATCCAGAGCTCCTGCAGAACCCCGCGCAGCACGGGAGCCCCCGTAGGAAAGAATTGCTTTACTCAGATCTGCGTCCTCCTGGGGGAGCCTTCGGACAGAGCTCAGCTGAACAGGCCGTGAGGGTTTATCTCACTTCTTTCTCCTGGGGAAGTTTTCTGGTGGTTTTATTTTGAAATATTTCCAACTTGCAAAGGAGTTGCAATTATAGTGCAAAAGATCTTACATCGCCTTCACTCATGGTCTTCATATATTTTAGCATTTTTGTTTTATCATATAATCATCATTGATACTGTTTCCTAATCATTTGAGAACAAATTATAAAGGTATGATGCTTCTTTCTGTCAAAATACTTCAGTGTGGGTCTTACAAAGATGGAGGAGGGCCTTATTCTTAACGTGAGTGCAGCACAATTCTTACAACTGGGGAATCAAATGCTGCTACATTCTAAGCTAATCCTCAGACTTCGTTCAAATTTCACCACTGTCTGAACAATAGAATTGATGGCAAAGAAATTTGCTCCAGGATCAGGATTACTCTTTAGTCTGTTTTAATCTCCAACTTTTCCTATGTCATTGTTTGTCCTTTAGGACCCTGATGTTGTCTAATTAATATAAACCAACTATTTTGTAGAATGTCCCTTAATTTGAATTTGCCTGATATTTGCTCATAACTGTTTTCAGGTTTTGCGTATTTGACAGGAAAATCACACAAGGTATGTTGGTTATTTCTCTCTGTTATCAACCTTGATATCTATTTGTCCTATTAGACCTTCTTACTCTTAATGGTATTGTTCTCTTTCTAATTAATAGAAAAAACTTTGTAGGGAGATACTTAGAGACTATGCAAATATTGTGTTTCTCCTCAAACTTTTATCCCCTAGTTCCATGCTTTAAAGCATCTTTGAACTTGACCTTTTTTGAAATTTTTGACGAAAAATAACAGCGATAGACTATTAATTGAAGTTCATCACCCCAGAACACCATGCAGAGGAAGTGTGCACTTTGAGGTGCTTAAAGCAGCCCGTGATAGAGACCAGGCTTGTCCTCTTGGGCATCTTGGGACCTTGCTATCTTTGAAGATTTCTTCCACTCCCACTGAGAGAGAAGATTTCAAAGAGTCTTCGAAGCTGGAAGCTGGCACGAACTGGCCCCTGCAAGCCTCCAGAGAGCCTTCCCGGCTAGTCTTCCTTCCATCTCTGGGAACAGCCTGGTGGTTTGTGTCGGGAGCTTTTTCCTGGGCTATTGTTTGTCCATGTCTGTGGAATGCTTTATGACGACTTCTTTCTATCTGTGTTGGAAATGGAGGAATTGGCCTCTGGTGGACACTTAAGATCCCAGCCCAGGTCTGAACTGAGAGACTGGAGGGAGGCAGGGTACCTGGGGCACCATCGAAAGCCCCTCTCTCAGCTCCTTCATCACCGCATAGCGCTGTCTCCTTACACTTCAAAGGCCCTTGGAAAGCCCTGAAGCCTGGGAGGACTTGTGCTGTAAGAAACACAGACTCCTCTCCTCAGGAGGAGCCTCTGCCCTTTTGGGCTACTTTCCACCACTTACCCCATCCTTTCCCAGGCATCTGTCACCTGTGGGAAAACATCCCCAGGTCTGTTTGAACAGCAGGAGTGGAACATAACCTTGGGGTGGCCTTGGTCTTTCAACTCTTGCTCTTATTTAGGGGGCAAAAAAAAAAAAAAAGAAAAACAATAAAAAGAAAGATATTGACTGTATTTCCTGTCTGCCCAGGGTCTTGAGGGGATGTTAGTCTGCTAGGGTCAGGAGTCCCTGTTGTGGTCACTTAGAAGGTCAGTGCCAGAATTGCTGCCCTGGTGCTGGCTTCCAAACTCCACTCTAGAAGAGACCAAGTTCATTCTCTTTCCAGTTTTTGAAACGTGACATGAACTCAATATAAGGGGTTGTTATTTTTTGTTAAGTAATAGCTTTACTGAGCTGTCACTTGCATATTATAATGTTCTTTCAGGTGAAGTGTGCAGTGCGATGGAATCAGTGTATTTGCAGAGTTGTGCAGCCATCACCGTGATCAGCTTTAGAATATTTTCATCACTCTAAAACACAACCTTATAGCTATTAGCAGTGACTCTCAAGGGGACGTTTTAAATACGGCAGATCATGTGCTTCTTGAGCAGCAGTTCCCCACCTTTCCTTCTCTTTAACTATTCAGTCGCTCTCTTCCAGCTGAGCAGGGTCTGCAGTGGTCTCCATGAAGACTTAATTAGCAGCAGCTATGCAGTCAGGTTTTTTTCCCTAAGGGGTGCTAACCTGAAAAACATGTTTAGTAAATTTGATTTTCAATTTATCCTGATTTATTCCCTGGAGAATTTGAAGCCATCCTTAGGAACCAGAGGATTGTGGTAATCATCTTTTGTAGGATCTAAAGTTTAAGTAGCAGTTTCCTATGCATAGTTTTATTTCATCCTCCCAAACAACAGTTCAAAGAAAAAATGACAATAGAAATCATCTATGATGTACTTATTCTGTGCCAGGCAGTTTTAAGTGCTTCCCACACATGTATTTGTTCATCTAAACTTGCTATGGTCTGAATGCACACCCTCCCCCAAATTCCTAAGCTGAAATGTAATCACTAATGTGATAGTATTAAGAAATAAGGCCTTTAGGAGGTGATTGAATCATGAGTGCAAAGCCTTCCTGGATGGGACTATCGCCTTACAAAAGGGCTTGAGGGGACAAGGACACTCGTCCCATCTCTTCCACCATGTGAGAAGAGCACAAAGTCAGAATGTGGGTCTTCATCTGGATTTTTCAGCTTCTAGAACTGTGAGAAAGAATTTCTGCTGTTTATAAGTTTCCCAGCCTCAGGTAACTTGTTATAGAGGCACAAAGTGAATACAACATGCGTCCTCAACCACCAGATGAGGTTAAAAGTACTGTGAAAGCTAACCAGAAGTGCGGAGGTTAAGTGAAAATGAGCCCAAGGTCATAGAGCTGGGAAGGGTAGAACTGAGATGTGAGTGCATGTAGTTTGCTTCTCATCTGAGCTCTAAGCTGTGTTGTAATTGCTTCCAGCATTCCCATGTTAGAAGCAAGGGCTGAGCCTTTGAGAGGCTACATAGTACAAGAAGGACCAAGTTAGAACTTGAACACAAGCGTTCAAACCCCAAGTCTAATATTCTAACCAATCAACATTCCTTCACTGGTGATTTAGTCCAATGTTTTAGCAGCTAAGACAGAAAAGGAAAATATTCCCTCCTGTCGAGGGTTCATGTTATCAAGTACATTGTTATTATGACATTAGCAGTGTTCAGAAAAGGTGCCAAAATGCTACAAGTTTGGTAGTATTTTGGTGGGCCCAAAGTATTTTTCAACACGATCTCAAAGGGGAATTTTTTCCTTCTTTGCTTTTGCCTCTCAATTTCCCTTTCTCCATGCTTCTGATTCACAAGCAGGGGATGAAGCACATGGAATTAATAACCACAGTAGTGATTCATGTGTACTTTCATCTGATCAGAGAGAGCAGTGGCAAGCCCAAGGACTCATTTTGGTTGTATATCATTTTAAAAGAGTTGACACACATATCCTTTAGAGAGAAAATAATAAAAATTTAAAAAGCAAAGCCAGCTCAAACCTGCCAGCTGCAATGATTGGTTACGCAGAAGAGATCCATGGAATTCCGAAGCCATTTGGGTTTTGTTAAGTTTGCTGAAGCAGCACCAACTGTGATATTCCCCACTTTAAATGGCTTAATGACTTTTGGATAAGCCTTCAGAGTTAAATGGTTAAATCACCAAATGCTCCATAAAATAATTATGCAAACAATTTTCTGGCTAATTATCTAACATGAACAGGAGCACACAGCTGCTAAGGCATATAATTGCTGTTTCATCAAGGCTGGCTATTGTATTTACATAATTCCATTACTGATCTTGGTGTGGTGTGGTGTGGTGTGGTGTGGTGTGGTGTGGTATGGTGGGAAGGCCCTGACATGGTATCTCATGAAATGAACAATTTAAAGGCATTTTCTGTCCCAGCTGGAAGATAACATGCTTCACTTTGATTTTTTTTAAGACAATGGATTAGGGTTTTTAAGTCCACATACTCTTGTGTGGGATATGTAATTCCTTGGATATGTGCATTTAGATGAACCTAGGGCAAAGATGAATATTTTCAGCTGTATTAAGTATATGATACATGCACAGAGAAGTAAACATATCATCACTGCACAATTCACAAACTGAACACCCTTAAGTGATCAAAACCCACAGCAAAAAAACAGAATATTACCAGGTCTCCAGATGCTTCCTTTGTGCCTCATTTCAGTTTCTACTTTCTCCAGGGGTAGCTAATGTCCTAACTTCTATCAACAGACATTAATTTTACCTGTTTTATACTAAATTTGAATGAAGTCAAATGTGTGCTTATATCTAGCATCTTTAGTTCACCATGTTTGTGAGATTCATTCATATTTTAACTTGTTTGACATCATTGTCAAGTGATACTCCATTGTGTGATCATACCATAATTTATCATTTCACTGTTAAGAGATGCTTAGATAGTTTCTAGAGGGACAGTATTAAGAATAAATGTACTATTAATAGTGTTGTATGTATCTTTTGGTGACCCTATGCACACTTTTCACTTGGGCTTACACCTAGGAGTGGAACTGCTAATTGTGGGATTTGTGTATCTTCAGCTTTGTGAGATGCTGTCAAACATTTCCCCTGAAAGGTTGCACCAATTTGCACTTCTAACCATAGAGAAAAGTCAGGATGGATGCTTTGAAGAATTCAACTGATACTTGCTAGATTATAAATGGCAGTGCAAAATAATAGAAGTGTGAGCAGTGTGTCTGATGGAACGCTTCAGCAACGTGGCCTGCCTAGTAAAGGATAGCCTCAGGAAGGTAGACTCATGCAGGAAGCAGTCAGATTTGAGGTCGTTTAGAGGTCAGGGAAAAACTCCATTTATCGTCTACTCTGTGGCATGCAGCATTTGTCCAAGGGAATCACCCCAGCCCTGTTCTTCCTTTTCTCCTCAGTCCACATGGAGCACATCCAAGGACTGGTCCATGTGGAAGCACCACTCTGGAGGTTTTGGCTTCCTTCCTTAGCACATGGCTCCATTTATTGGCATACACAAATATTTCACAGTGTGTCTGGCACCTCTGAGGCAGGGGTACTTGTGTTTCCCAAAATCTATACATTGATATGCTAACTCCCTGTATGATGATAATAGGTAATTGGGTCAAGAGGGCAGAGTCCATGTGAACAGGATTAATGCCCTTGAAAGAGACCTCAGAGAGCTCCCTCACCTTTCAACCATGGCAGGACACAGTGAGGAGGCAGCCATCTTTGAAACAGGAAGTAGGCCCTCACCAGAGGCTGATCACACCAACACTCAGCTCTCATTCTTCCAGCTTCTCTGCTGTCTATCGGCCCCCCAAGTACATCATGACAGCAGCCCAGACAGACAGTGAAAAGGAAATGGAGGGTGAAAAACAAAGTGCAGATAAAGAGCAATCAGAGGGGAAACTGAGTTGAGTCCAGCTACTCAGATGTGACTTTGAGCAAACTATTAATATTTCTTCACAGTGAAGAAATATTTCCTCAGCTGAAAAAAAGAGGGAGGAGGAATTAAACAATAATGTTTAATTAAGCTTATTTGATGATTAATTGAATTAATAGGATACTTGTGGAAATGCTTTCAAAACTAATAAATAAGAAATTAAGATATGTGACATATATTACCAGCTCTACATAAGGAACATAAACATGTACTGAAGATATGTACTAATACAAAAATAAAAAAGCAAACAGCTACTTTTTTGACAGGGTATTATTATTAATCATCAAATTGTCCCTTTAAAATAGAGATATAGGAGAGAACCAGACAGATCCACCTTCACCTGCTGGCCACCGCCATCAGAAGGCTTGCTTCCCGCAGGCAGCCAGCACAGAGAGGGACATGCAGCCAGGTAAGCCCCGTGCACCCACAGGCCACCACTGAAGACCCTTGCTTCCTTTGGGCAGCCATCGCCCACTGGGAGAACCAGACAAACACATCCCTAGGTGCCTGCCACCATCAAGGGACTCCCGGTGTAGACACGCAGGCTGGGAGAAGCAGCCCCACCACCATATACCCCTGGCCACCAGGGAAGCTCCAGTGCAGCTGCAGGGGTCTGGAGAAGCCTCCCCTAAGCCCTGCTACCTCCCTGGGAACCTGGAGTCAAAGAAACCCAGATGCCTGTCCCATTCCCCTATACTTTGGAGGGGCAGCCAACGTGGAAATTGCCTGGGACCCCACGACCAGCTTGTTAGGAGGAACCCAGGAGAATGTCAAGACGAAGGAGCAAAAGGCAATCTCAGACCTCTAGCCCATGCAGAACAAGTCTGGGAGATACAGTCATGGAAGAAACAGAAGTCACACACCTGAAACCTCTGAGAGGATAGCAACCGAAGTAAAGAAACAACTTCATGAGACTATAAAAGTAATCAGATCAGAAATAATGTGTCAGGTAAAAGAAGAAGTCACAAACATGATGAAAGAATTGCTCAGCACATCTAAAGAAGACATAGATTAAAAAAAAAGGGGAGCATAGGAAAATGATGGAAACCTTGAATGAACAACAATATAGAAAGGAATTACAGTGCATGAAACAGATTGAAAGAGATATTCAGGAAATAAAAAATTCAATTGGAAGTTGGCAAAACTGCTTGAAAGAGACTGAAGATAGGCTTTCAGACCTTGAAGACAGGATCACAGCTAGCAATTGTGAAAGGAAAGATCTCTTAAAAATAATAGGGAACCAGGAAATAACAATTCAACAGCTGCAAGATGGCACAAAGAAAAGTAATTTAGAAGAGATAGGCATCAGTGAAGAAGCAGAGGTCAACACAAATGATATAAAAAGGCTAAAGAAGTAATACCAGAAAACTTCCCAAACATGGGAAAAGGATCTAGCATACAGATAAGTGAGACATATAGAACTCCAACTAGCCATAACCAAAGTAAATCTACACCCAGACATATAATAATCAAGATGCCAGAAATTCATCGCAAGAACAGAATATTAAAAGCTGTTAGAGAAAAGAAACAGATCACCTAGAAAGGAAAACCCATCAGAATTATGGCAGACTTGTCAACACAAACCATCAAGTCAAGAAGAGTTTGAAGTGAAGTGTTTCAAATCCTGAAAGAAAACAACTTCCAACCCAGATTGATGTACCCTTCAAAACTATCTTTCAAAATTGAAGGAAAAATAAGATACTCCCACAATAAAGAACAACTGAAGGAATTCATGACCACCTACCCAAGCCTACAAAGAGTGCTGAAGGATATCCTAGAGAGAGATAAAGATGACCATGGTTCCAGGAACAGCAGCAGAGGAGGCTCACCAAACAGGACAGGCAATTAAATGAAGGGGAAAAGTGGAGGGCCAACAGCAGGAGGAGAGCATGGCAGAAACAAACCAATGTATGCCAGTTGTAACCACTAATGAAGATGGCCTCAATTCAGCAATAAAAAGAAACACAGGGAGAGTGGATCAATACGCTGTATACAAGAAATACTTTTAACTCAAAAGGAAATTCGTAGACTGAAAATCAAAGGAGAGAAAACAATTGTCCCACACGACAGGAGACCAGAAAAAAGTAAGGTTAACTTACCCATCAGTCACAGAATGAGTAAGAAAGACATGGTATTTTCAGACAATGGAAAGCTACCCAGCCATAAAGCAGGAAGATCTTGAGTCTCTTGTAGGTAGATGGATGCAACTGGAGGTCATGTTCATGGATGAAACCACTTAAACTCATACAGGTGAACCCTAGCATGAAAAGCAGAAGGAGTTAGTGGGATTCAAAAAACATAATAGATATTATAAAAGTGATAGGGGAGGAAACACCTAAGAGGGAAAGGTGTTAGTTTCTTATTGTCTTGTCTTGAACTCTTGTATCGTTTTGTTAGGTTTGGTTTTGTTCTGTATTGGTTTGTTAGATTTTACTATGACTGATGGTATGGGCAGCTATTTTGAAGATAACAGGATGTATTATTGTGACCATTGTTGGTTTCCTACTATCTTGTTTTGAAGTCCTACAATGCTTTCTTTTTTTGTTGTTCAATCAGTTTTATTGTTTTGTTTTGTTTGATTTTATTATGTGTGACACTGTGAACAGCTATTTTGAAGAAAACAAGACATTATGGTAGCCATTGTTGATTTCCTGTCATCTTGTTTTGAAGTCCTATAATGCTTTTATTCTTTTGTTTTGATTGGTTTTTATTCTTTTGTGTTTTATTTGATTTTATTATGTGTGATAGTTTGGATGGCTATTTTGAAGAAAATGAGACATTTTAATAACCATTGTTCATTTCCTGTTATCTTGTTTTGAAGTCCTGTAATGCTTTCATTCTTTTGCTTTGATTGTTTTATACTATTTTGTCTTGTTTGATTTTATTGTGCATGAAGATATGGACAACTATTTTGAAGAGAACAGCAGATACTGTGGTGACAATTGTTGATTTCCTGTTGTCTTGTTTTGAAGTCCTGTTTTGCTAGCATTGCTCTGTTCTTATTTGTTCTGTTCTGTTTTGTCTTATCCTCTCTAAAATAAAAAAATAGAGATATATCTCTAAGAAGTGGTATTTGCTCTGTTTTTCTATTCATATTATAATATTTTCACTAACTGAGAAATAATCTTTCTTGGCAATGTTCAGTGGAGCAATAGGAAAGAGGTCTGAACATGACACTTACCCAGGATTCTCTAAGACTCACCAGCAAGGTTTGCACCATTAATTTATTAATTTAACACACACTCACTGAGTTCTTTTTTTGTTTGTTTTAGGGAAATTCTAGGCAGAGATCTCAACAGGATTTAAAGATAGATTTCAAGGAATCTCTGAACCTTCTGGTGTCATATGAAGAGACCATAGGAGATGACTTCTACTGTCAAATTCTCACAGCACTCTGTAAAACCCATTCTGCCAAAAAAAAAAAATTCAGAAGTACTGCTTTAGGAATATGTGGAATAAAGGAATATGATCATTTTATAAAATAATGTGTGATCTACATAGAAAACTGCAGTTAAACTGACAATTGATTCCTTATAAAAAATAGATGCCTAACAGAATACTAACTTCAGATATGCATAGAAAATAAATATTAACCTACAATAATAATTCAAACTCGATCATCATGCAAATGTGAAGAAAGTAGGCATTTTCTGAGAAGCAAAAAGAGAGCGTTTATCAACTTTAGGTCTTCCCTGAAAGAACTCACTATAGATATACTTCAAGAAATAGGAATTTTAGACTCAAATTGAAAATGAAGAAGGGATGATGAGGGAAGAAACTTGAAGGATGTTTGTAACATCACAATGCATTTTTTTTTAAAAAGAGGCCAATGAAGGAGTTGTTCAAATAACAAGAAACTAAAATGCTAGAAGACAGTAATATAGACAAGGGAAGTGGGAGGGACTGAAATTATAAAATCCAAATTCATTGTATTATTTAAGAGGAAGATGGAGACTAGTTCACTTTGGATTTTAAGCAAGTATGCTTTTAAAAATTTAAGAACAACTCTCAAAGAATGGTGGCAGGGTAAAAGTACAAAAGAAAGAAAGGAATAAAGAAGACTGGCTTGATCTAATATGAAGGAAGGAGAAAAATAAACTAAAAATGCATGATAAATAGAACAAAACAAGATATAGTGGAAAAGCCTAAATATGTCAGTACTAATAAACCAGTTAAACCAATTTTTTTCAAAGGTAGAGATCTTCAGTCTCTTTTTAGAAAACAAAATCCCTCTCTGCATGGTATCTATAAGAGATACCGAAAATATGATGATGCATAAAGACTGAAAGAATAGAAAAAAGAAGACAATAGATAAAGACTGGTGTTTGCAGGGGACATATTAGTCAAGCAAAAAAAAAAAAAACAAATCACCATTTAGAATAAAGAAGATCATGATTTAATGAATAAAGAACAATTCACAGAGAAGCAAGAGCAATACATAATTTGTATGTTTCTAAAAAACAACATCCTTATTTATTGAATAAATTTGACACAGTCTACCTTAGTAGGGAGTATTTTTCATGTTTCTTTCAAAAACTAATCAAGTAGTTTTGAAAAAATTTACACATTAGAACAGCACAATTCACAAGCCAGATAAAAGAAGACCTATATAGAAGCCTTTATTCCTCAAAGAAAGAATTCACATTCCTCTCAACTAACCATCAGATACAATGACCACATAGCAAACCACAAAAAAAATCTGAAGAAATACCAAAGAATTGATAACACAAACCACATTATCTTTCTCCCATGCAATAGTATTAGACACTGAAATAATAAAAGAGGCAGAAAAGCTCCATATGTTGGGCAACTAGAATAATCTTATACATATTAATGAACCAGAGAATAAATAATAATGAAACTTATGAAATATTTAGAGCTGAATGACCACAAAACACTACAGATAAAAACATGCAGCTTGACTTTAAATTTGCATTTATTAAAACAATGTGGTAGCTGCAATGATGAAGATAATGTGGAGAAGAGAGCGAGGCTCCAGAAGGGACGTCTGGTCTGAGAATAAAAACCTAAGTAGGGATGGCTGGGAGTATACACAGTACTACAGCATATGCCCAGAACAAAGAAGGCCCTGAATATGATCCCCAGCACCACATACACAAAAATAAACAAAACAGTTCATAAAAGCTAGTTAATGAAAGAAGAGTCAGAAGAACAGCCTGGAGAACATTTTTGAAAAGGGTTCAGTGGGAGTGGTGAGTTATTACAAGTCATGCCAGTGTTTCAAAGGACCCTGAACAACTGTAAGGGTCTATTATTTTTTGGTACTGGAAATGAAACGTAGGACTTTGCACTTGCCAAGCAGGTGCTGAGCCAGATCTCTGACTGTGAGGTCCTATTTTAATGCAAGAGAAAACACAGTTATTCTAGACTAGAGGTGACAAACCTATGGCTGCACCTGCAGTGGGCACACAGCCATGTCTGTCCACCCATGAGCCAAGTTGCCCCAGCATCACTCCAGCAGCTGAGCACCGGTCAACAGCACGCATGGCAGTGGCAGCCACTCATACGCTTGGAAAGGGGTATCAGCACCAGGCAGTTGACATCAGGAGCTGTACCCCATTAGCCCTGACTCCTCCCAGCTTTTGCATGGCTGGGCAGTATTCAGGTTTAAGTGCAGTGCTGGCAAAGCATGATAAATAGGTGGGTTTGGGGTTGCAGTTTGGGCACCCATCTCTGAAAGTTTCACCATCATAGTTGTAGACATACACTAGTTTCCCCCAAGTCACATGGAAAGTACATTACTGATTGTCACATCTCTACCATAGTCGCTAACCCTTCAGGCTTTCTTTTTTTATTGGTAGTGCTGGTAAATTTGTATTTAACTTACACAGAGTTATACATTTTTAAGTTAAAACTTACATTAATCTTTTAAAACATGAATTAAATTGCACAAGACTCCTCTCCTAAAAAAAAAATCTAACTTCAGTTTCTTTTGGCAACATGCAAAGAAAAAGAACTTACATTTCACTTGATTACCTAAATAAAATTTTCTCTACACTTCAGTTCCACCAGGGATGTCAGATATTACTTGTGGATTTATGTTTTCATACACAAGACTGACCATATAGAAATCACTGTAAAAAATTATTATTTCATTTTATAGGTAGGAAAAGCAAGTCTCAGGGCCCTTACGGGACTTGTTCATTGGAAGGACTCTGTGACTTGGGGGAACCGTGTCATGAACTTTTTTTATACCAATTCCATGAGGAAAGAAAATGTGCTTAAGATATCCAAGAACCTTCAGAACCAGAAAAGTGACTAAATTTTCCCTTACGTCAGCAGAAACCCAGACTGTGAAGACTAAAACAAGTAGCCTGGATACCACAGAATGTGTGTAACTCTTGGGGAAAATTGTGAACTAGTCATTTCAGGGAAGTGTGCAAAGGAGCTATTGTGCAACCCAATGGAGATTCCATCACCTACATGAACAGGTGACATTCATCATGATACTGGTGACCTTGTAATAACCTACTCAGAATGGGGGCTTAGTCTGGTTTGTGCTTCTGTAGCAAAATACCTGAAGCTGGCAATTTGATAAAGAAAGTAGCTTTATTTTGCTCATGACTCTGGTGGTTGTGAAGTCCAAACAACATGGGTCTGGGGTCTGATGAGGACCTCAGTGTACAAACAAAAAGGAAAATGGCTGCAGGTAGCATAGCCAAGCACATGTGAACAGCATTGTTTTGAAATAACCAACTCTGCACTGTTTTCACATTTCTGAGGGAGGTGCTCCCATAACAACCCCCACCTACTCGGCCATGCCTTTAAAGATGCACCAACCCCCAATACCATGCCACTGGCCACCACACTTCTGGCACATGAAACTCTGCAGAATATCCAAACCATGCTGAACAACAGGAAGAACCTTGACTTTTTTTCCTGCTGGTCAAGAAAATGGGCTTTAGAATGGAGACAGTATTGTTATTTTTTTTAAAAAAAGGATTACATTTGTTTAATGTCTAATAATTTTCAAAATGCTTTCACACTATCTTTAATGTTAGCCTCTAATGGACCTTGTGAAATTTTGTTGCATTTTATAGATAAGAGAAAACAAGATTTGAATAGGATGACTTACCACTGATCACCCTGACAATAATCTTAGGTTATAGTCCAGGACACCCAACTCATAGTCAGTCTTCTCCCATAATAACTGGTTATGTATAATCCCAGCACAATGGGAAGCTGAAGCAGGAGGATCACAAGTTCAAACTCAGCCTGGGCAACTTAGTGATTTAACAGCATTTTGACTCAAAATAAAAAATAAAATGTGCTGTAAGGATGTAGCTGAGTGCAATGGCCTACATTCAATCCCCAGTACCACAATCAATCAATAAAATGTAAAAATTCCCAAGCTGTCTCAACCAAAATGTCAAGTGACACCCTAGATTTCTGTCAGACTAATATTTACTCTGTAACCCTAGAAGAAGTTGGGTGAAATACAGTTGCTATAGCCATGCAGTCCAGTATAAGGAGAAATTCCATACTCTACTGGGCATAGGCTCAACCTGAAGAGAAAGATCTGTTCCCTGCTAGGGCACTGTCCCCACCCACAGTCAAGAAGACAGGTCATTTACTGTCGTCTGTAGAGTTATGGGAGAGCTGGTCTAACAGTCCATTCCACTCTGCCATTACTGAGGAATGAAATAGCAACATAAGCTCATTTTCAAAGTATTGTGCACTGAAAAGGAACTCCTGTGCCTAAAGATAGTGACACTGGGTTTGTTCGAGCTATGTTTCAGCCACATCCTATGAGTTTCACTAGATGATGTATTTCTTTTAATATAAAAAGTGAAAATGAATAAAGCGATAGACTAGCTGGATTAATTTTTTATAGTGCAAAATAATTAGCTTGGTATTACAGGGAGTTTGGAGCAGTTTCACACACCATTCGATTGCAATCTCTGAATCACTGGTAGGAAATTGTCCCTGGAAGAAGACATTGTGAAGGAATCAGGACAAAGGATGTCACAACTGCACATTAGAGCCCCAATTCCCATAAAGGCACAGCGGTTTGTATTGGACTAATGGTTCTGCAGGTGAAAATGCTGACTTCTGGATGAAATATAAGAAAGTGACTATTAAAGGCATTGGAAATCACCAAAAATAGGCAGAAACAAGGGGGTATCTGACATAAGACAGAAGCGAGTTTGTCTCCTGAGGGGAGTCCCAGGCCAAGTGCTACACAGAGTGCTAGAATCTAAGCAGAAAACCCAGTCTTCTTGGACTCAAAAGACTGAGAAAAGAGGGTGGTGTAGAAAGACTACAGATTGAGGGAGGGGAAAAGAAAAGAGGAAGCCATGGTAGTGGTGATGAAGTGAAATCTGCACATTAAATTCCTTTGAATCCTTAATTGGCTTCTTTTTAAAACAAAAACAAATTTTACTGTGTATATTTGAGATTTACAATATGATGTGATATATATATATATATGTGTGTGTGTGTGTGTACATATATATCTATATATTCTTTTTTACTATAGTGAAGCAGGTTAACATATGCAACATCTTCCCTCCCCTTTAGTGACAAAAGCAGCTAAAATCTATTTATTTAACAAAAATCTTTAGTACAGTATAATTGTATTAACTTTAGCTATTATGCTATACATGAGATTTCTAAATGTATTCATTCTATATACTTGCTATTTTGTGTCCTTTAATCTACATCTCCCCATTTTTCCCCTCTGCCCCCACTAGTGAATATTTTCTCTGTATATTTGAGCTCCTTTAAAAAAATTCCACATATAAGTGAGATCATGAAATATTTTTCTTTCTAAAAGAAAGAAATCTCCAAAAGAAAAATATTGCTTAATTGGCTTCTAAGCCATAAATGCCTGAGTAGGATTCCAAAGACCCCAGGGGAAACATAACATCTAGTAGGCTAAAAAAATCTAAGGAAAGATTTCAGCTGCTGAAAGCATGTGAAAATTAGAGTTAGGAGTTTGAGTCTTTGACAAGTTAAAAGAATTTAGTAAACATTTTAGACTTTGCATTGAAATACCAGAGTCTTTAAGAATAGAGACCATGTAACAACTAATGGGTTCAATTTCAGGCTAAGGAAAAATGAAAATTAATTCAATTTAGCAGGAAACCAAGCATTTAGAAGTTAATGGTGATTTGTTAGCAATTTGATTGCTTGCTTATACTAAATTTGAGGCTCTTCTGGATAGGGTAACAGATTACAAAGTGTTTACAAAGTCTCTACAATGTATCATTTCAATGTCCAGTATACAACTAAAAATTGCTAGACATGCAAAAGATGTGAAAATGTAATGGACAAAAAATGTCAATGTGTATGAAAAGACTGACTTAGATGCTGGAATTAACAGACAAGAGCTTACAATAGCTATTATACTTAAGTTGTAGAAGCTATACAAATGCATTAATATAAATGTTATCAAAAGTTACTATAACATAACTACTTATATAAAATATATAAATTTCAGATTCGCAGATGATGGGGGGAGAGGAAAAGGCCTCATCAAGAAGCAAGTCTGCCCTGCCACACGCGGGCCACTGCAGGTAGGGGGACAACCAAGAATGGCCTCTCCCCGTGAGTTAGAGCCATTCATGAACTTCAGGAGGAGAGAACAAGGCCTCACCAAGAAGCAAGCCTTCCCCGTGAGCTGGGCCATGCGCAGGCTGCTGCCGGCAGGGGGACAGCCAGACCCCAGCCCCTTCCTGTGCGCAGGCTGGCAAACAAGATGAACCAATCCGCTGCCCCCCAGTGACCAGCTGATCTGGAGAAACACAGGCTGTGATGACAGCTATTGAGGTGAAATGCAAATTGATGCTTGTGGTGTTTTGGTGTTTCACCAACCTTGCAGGTCTAAGGCCAGTGGTCTGATCATCTGTTCAGAGGATAATAGTACTCAGTGTGGCATCCGGGGGGGAATCTCCTTCTGAGGGTGGTGACCATTGTTGATTCCCTACTGTCTTGTTTTGAAGTCCTGTATTGTTTTCATTGTTTTGTTGGGTTGGGTTTTATTCTTTTTTGTTTAATTTTATTTTGTTATATCTGATGGCATGAGCAGCTATTTCAAAGATAACAAGATATATTACGGTAGTCATTTTGGATTTACTATTGTCTTGCTTTGAAATCCTTTATTGCATTCATTGTCTTATTTTTATTGTTTCTATTCTACTCTGTTCTGTATGATTTTTACTATGTCTGAAGGCATTTGCAGCTACTTTGAAGACAAGAGGAATTATGGTAACTATTGTTATGATAATGTTTTGAAGTCCTGTATCACTTAAACTGGTTTGTTTTGATTGGTTTTATTCTCTTTTATTTTCCTTGGTTTTATCCTCTTTAAGATAAAATTAAAAATAAAATAAAATATATACATTTCAGATGAGATTTGAAGATTGAAAAGAAACAAATGGAAATTCTAAAAATGAGAAATATACTATTTTGATGTTTTAAAAGCCACTAAATGTGATTTATAGCCTATTGAGAGAGCAGGAAAAAAAATCAGTGAACTTGAATGCAGATCAATAGAGTTCATTCAAACTGAAATGCAGAGGGGAAAAAGAGGCAGAGAAAAAATGAACAGTCTCAATGACACATTTGATAAACAAAATGCTGTCACATGGGTATAAATTGATTTCCAGGAGAAAAAACAAAACAAAACAAAACCAGAGAGAAATTTTTTTTAAATAATGGCTCTGTATTTTCAAAATTGATTGAAAACAAAATCTACAGTCCATTAATCAAGGATGTTGACTGAGCCCCAGCCAGGTAAATATTAAGGTAACCATGGCTAAGCACATCACAGACAAACTGCTGCAAACCAACAATAAATTAAAAGGTTCTTAACACAGTCAGAGGAAGCAGACTTATTAAACACTGGGGAAAATGATTAGAGTAATTGACAACTTCAAAAGCAGGGAAACCCAGAAAATCAATGGAGAGACATATTTCATATCAGGTAAATTATTTTTTAAATTAAAGTACATAAAAGGCCTTTTAGACAGATGTACTATGAGAATATTTGCACCTGCTGGACTGAATATAATAAACTAAAGATTCTTAATGTCTAAAAATTTTTTTTTAGTTTTTTAAAAAGTTTGCATGATGAAAATTTTTCAAAGAGGAAATTATACCAGTCAGAAATTCAGAGCTACAGAAAGGAAGGAAATGGTATATATATATTTATCTATCACTTAATGGTGGAGATATGTTCTGAGAAACGTTTTGTTAGATGATTGCAGTCTTATGTGAACAAGATAGCTGTTCAAAGATGTATATTTTCTTTCTTCATACCCTTACTCTGTAAGTTTTTTATGGTAGCAAGGTTTTACATTTATTAAAGGTAGGAAAAGAAACAGCCTCTGCAGAGTGAGACTGGGCCAAGAAAAGTAGGAAAAACTACACTCCAGAGTGTGAGAGCAGACTACAATGAAGCAGCAGAGTAGCCAAGAATTCTTTTCTACTTTAACATTTTTTCATTTTTGTTTTTCAAACTTTTGTGTTTAAAACAATGATGCAGACACCCACTGTCCTAGATCTGTACTTCAATGCTGCTTGTATCTAGTTGTCTCCCCAAAGCCTCATGCAGTCATATGTGGGGCTTTTCAGAGGTGGTTAGATTTAGAGTGTGTGATGCTGGGATTAAGGGTGTGGGATTACTAAATTAGCCCACTGATTGGTTCGGTGTAGTTCTATGTGTGGATTACAGAAAGGCTCACCCTGGGTGTGAGTGCTACCTGCCCTAAGGACACATATCCTGAATACATTACACAGGACAGAAAAAGGGCTGCTGTCATCCCTTGCTGCTTGCTATTTTGCTGTTTGCTATTTTGCTGCTTTGTTGCCTTCTGCCTGCCATGAACTGTTGCCCCTCTGCTATGCCACCTTGCCTTGGAGCCAGCCAACTATGAAATGAAACCTCTACAAGCTGTGCACTACAATAAACCTTTCCTCCTCTGACTTTGGGAGGTGGATATTTTGTCTCAGAAATGAGAAAATTAACTAAGACACTGCGCATCTTGTCCCATTGGAGGTCTCCAGGGGCAATACATTCATGGAGCTGTCATCTGTGACAACAGCATCTTCTGAAATCCCTTCTGAGATGCCTCCCTGAGGCTGTTTAACAGTTCCCCTACTAACTACAAGAAATGAATTCTAAAATAATGACCGAAAGTATAGTAGAGTAAATAAACTAGTAACACACTCATTTATTATCATTGCAAAGTATGAACTGTGTAATCCATAGTTAAATATGCTACACTTCTACATCAGTGTAAAAGTGATGTTTACATCAGCATCACCACAAACATGAGAAATGTGTTGCATTATGTCACAACTACAACATCATTAGGTGATGCAGCCCCATTATAATTTTATGGAGCCACTATCATATTTATTAAAATATCATTGTGTGGTCCATGACTGTATGTTAGCAACTGTAAATATTTCTTTAAGAAATACTTTATAAGTTAGTTAATATTAAAGCAAAAAATTTATTACGAAGAGCTATAACATATGGGACAGTCAAATACATGGCAACAACAGAACAAAGAAAGAAGCAAATGATAAACACTGTCACAAGGTCCTTATATTATCCGTGGAGTAGTGCAATCTTAATGGAACATCGACAGTGATAAGAGAAGCATGTATATTTTTAATTTTTAGGAGCAGTTATAAAAAAGGCCACCAAAAAAGAATACCTAATTAAATACTGAAATTTACTTGATTACTGCAAAAAAAAAAGGGGGGGAAGCATACAGCATACAAATAAAAACACACAGAAAAGTAGCAGAGTTAAACCCAGACATATCAATAATTAGATGAATTGTGAATGAACTAAACCTTCCAATTTATGGACTAAATTGTCCCAGATTATCAGACAAGGAAAATAATAAGAACAATAAGCCTTAACTAATGCTGATTGCAGGAGAAGTATTTTAAGTAAAAAGACCCAGTTTGAAAGTTAAAAGATGGGAAAAGATACACCACGTATATGCTGAGTATAAGCAACCTCATATAGCTATATTACTATCAGACAAAATTGACTGACTTCATGACAAGGAATATTTATTGGATTAAAGGTCATTTCATAAAGAGAGAAGGAATCAATTCATTGAGAGACCTAGCAATCCTAAATGTGCGTGCATCTACTCATGAAACTACATAAAATTGTGTGGGTTGATAAAGTTGTTTCCTGGGTTTTGTTGTTTTATTTTGTTTTTGCTTTCTGTTTGGTTTCTGTAGGGCAGCTCCTATCCTTTCTTCTGCTGTTGTGTACCTAGGAATGCTGTAAGGTTCAAGGTGCTTAAAGAGATGTTTATGAGATGCATAATTGTCACTGCACTGTATCAAGTGATACATTTCTTCTTGCCATGAAACTGTATTTGGATTTCAGGTGGCAATTATTTGGTTTTTCTTCTTAATGTGAAAATAAAAATATTATTTTCATGGATGTAATCCCAAATCCATGAACTATGCTTAGGGATCTCATCTGATGATTCTGCTAGCCAAGATTTGTGACTTTGAAGAAGCTAGGTCAACAGGTTTAATATAGCCTTTTATGACCATAATGCCCCCTGAAGTAGAGTCTTTACCGAGTGTTTCTTAGTGAGTGTGAGGCTGCAGTTGATCCACAAATTGCTGGAAACCTGGCAATGAAGTGAAAATAGCAATTAGTGTGTAACCTTGATGTCCTACTATGACAACTGTCATACATAAGAAGATATAGAGTCACCGCACAATTAAACCTTTCCGAGTTTGTGCTCCAAGGTTTCATGTCTCATGCAGTTGTTTGGAAAACAGTTAATTGCAAATTATAGGAAGACTCACTCATATTTATCCAACAACATGAATGATAGGAAACCCTTAGGAAAGGAAAGAGAAAATATGAGATGCTTTGAATTTACAAGAATTGTTGTCGGTCACCTCTATCTGGTGTTTCTACATTTTATGAGCACACAGCTCACCTGCAAAGATTGTTCAAGTGCAAATTCCAAGCTCCTGCTCCCAGAGATTAAAACTCACAGTGTAGGTGAAGATCCAAGGTTTAATTTCTAATGAATTCTGTGCTGCAAGTGGACCTCAGACTGCATCTGAGTGATGCTGGTCTACAGGATGGGGATTTCAGCATCTGCTGGAACTCCTGCATGGGCTCGCAACTGCTCAGCACCATTTCCTTTACAAACCTTCCCTTCCTACCGAGCCACACCAGCCTCTGCTTCCTCGGACTCTTTCTTCCAAAGCTACACAAATATCTCTTCTGTTGTGACAGCATTTTGTGTTTTTCTGGACAGTCTGTATAAGTTCTTTTCTTTTTTCAGGCTCACCTCTTCCATATACTTTGATGTTTCCTCAAATGGTGTGATACTTAAATGTATTGTCCACGTGCCCAGTTGTGTATACATCTTAAAATGAAATACCAGAGCTGGAAAACACATTTCATTGTATTTTATTTTCACCACTGCAAAGTAAAATAAGGGTCACTTCCTCCTGTTGTTTATGTGTTTTACATTCTCTAACACATACGATAAGTGCCCAACTTTGTTCTTTGCAAAAATGGTTTGGCTGTTCTAGACTGATTGACTTTCTATATAAATGGGCTTCTCAAGTTGTCCAAAAGAGCATCCTAGAATTTCAGTTTTTATTGCATAGAGTCTATACACTATTGTGGGTAAGATTAACAAATTAACAGTAGTTCTTTGTTCTTACAATTCATGAACAAAGAATATCTCTCCAGAAGGAGAATATTAGAAAAGAGGGAGTAGGTCAGGGAGGAGAGGAAAGGACAAGAAAGGGAAGGCACACATGACCAAAATATGTCATATGCATGTAAGAAAATTTTACAATGAATCCATCACTCCATGTAATTAATATTACTAACCAAGGAAAAGGAATATCTCTTCACTTATTTAGTTTTCTTTGATTTCTTTCTGCCATGCTTTGTGTTTTATAAAGTTTATCCCTAAATATTTTATATTTCTATGCTATTAAAAATGTTAAAAGTAAAATTCCAACTGTCTGTTGCTAGTACAATTGATTTTTATACATTGTGTCTTATTGCTAAACTTATTCTCTAGTATCTTTTGAGTTCATTGTGGGATTTTCTGTTTATATTATGTCATCTGCAAATAAAAAGTGTTACTTCTTTTACAATCTGGATATCCCTCATTTATTTTCTTGTCTTATTTCATGCTTAGGAACTTTTGATAGCAACACTGGAAAGAATCAGGAGAGTCAGTCTGTGTCTTCTTGACCTTAGAGGGAAACTTTCAGATTTTCACTGCTAGGTAAGATGTTACTTGCACTCTCTGTAAGTGTAGTTTTTAAGGTTGAGGGAATTCCCATTTAGTCTTACTTTTCTGAGTGACCTGTCATTTTGTTTTGTTAATGATTTTTCAAATTGGGACCATGATAGAAATCAGCATACTTACCTATAAAAGAAAATGTACATACTTTATATTTCTTACACAAATATTTTCTCAGCCACATATTCTTTTTTCCCATAGTTTTATGTGTTTATATGCTTTGGATAACTTTAAAAATATTTTAAAAATTTTTTTATCTTGTGGGTCATGGACTGTAGCTTGCTAACAAGTCCCCAACCCAGAGGTTTGTTGTACCTACAATTCTCACGACTAATACTAAGCAGCAGTAGTATCAAATTGCAAAGATGCCACCTTCCCAGTTTTGGGATACCAGGGAAATGACAAGATTGACAATTTGTTTTTGGCCTTTACATCACTTTTTATTAAAGTGTTCAAAGAAGAGATAATAATCTTTCTATATTGATTTGTTAATACTGAGAAATAAGATTAAAGGAAGATGATCTAAAAATTTTAATAAATAATTGAAAATTGGAATTCCTTTACATTTTACTCATCTACAAAATTCCCAATCATCAAATAGAAACACACTGTTTCCTGATGGTCTGGATTGACCAGTCACTAATACACTTAATTTTTTCAACTCCTTGGTCCCTATAAATCTAAATGTTAAACTGCTTCTGTGTACACAAACCAACTAAGGAAGTTGGAGGCTTTCTGCGATCTCATGGGCTTGTTTTCCATATTTAAAAAAAATGATGTACATAGAAAAGAAGATCTGCTGTGTGAAGACAAAATTAAAATTGAAAACTCCCCACAAAACACAAAATTTATGCTTTCCTGTATTTTGAGCAGAACAAGGTAGGCCTCTGAAAATACTACCAAAACATGGAAATTTTTTAAATGTGGTTTCTGCCCCTATTTGTTTGTAGGTGGATTTTTTTTCCTTTTGACACACAGTTCTATGAACTTTAACACATCTATCGATTTAGGCATTTATGCAATCACCACTGTAAACATCACATAAAACAGATCCATTACACACACCCCAAATTCCCTCTGCTATCCTTTTATAGCAACAACTTCCTTCTCTAACCCTGGACAATCAATAATCTGTTCTCCATCTCTATGATTTTGTTTTCTCAAGAATTTCATATGAATGAAATCATAGAGTATGTAACCTTTTGAAATAGCTTCTCTTATTCAGTATGATGTCTGGATTTCATCCAAAGTATTGCAAATATCAGTAATCTATTGTCTTTTTATAGCTGAGTGGTATTTCCATTGTATGGATATACAATTTGTTTAACTATTACTTTTTGAACAATACAACATTTTGGTGGCTTCACTACTAAAGCTGCTATGAGTTTTTATATGCAGTGTTTTATGTGATTATACACTTTTTTTCTCTAAGATTAACATTCAAGAGAGCTGGATCACTAGTACACATGTGTTAACTTCCTTAGAAACTGCCAAGAATGCCTACATCATTTTGCATCACACCAGAAAGACCCGGGAGTTCTCATTATTCTGCATTCTTTTTCACACATAGCATTGTCAGTATTTTTACTTTGGTCATTCTAATAGGTGTAAAACAGTATTAAATTATGGTTTTAATTTGCATTTTCCTAAAGATTAATAATGTTGAGCATCTTCTAATGTGCTTATTTGTCTTCTTTTATTTTATTTATTTTTTTTTTTGCGTCACCGGGGATTGAACTCACAGCCGCGCACCTGCCAGACAGGCACTTAAGCTGCTGAGCCAAACTCCCGGCCCTGGTTTTTTGAGGCAGGGTCGCACTATGCAGCTCAGGCCGGCGTTGCGCTCGCGTTGTAGCCCAGGCCGGCCTCGAACTCACAACGCTCCGCCTACCTCAGCCTCCCGAGTGCTGGGATTAAAGGCGTGCGCCACCACGCCCGGCTTTATTTGTCTTCTTTTATCCTCTTAACTGAAGTGTCTGTTCAAGTTCTTCGCACATTAATTTTTTGCATTTTTATTGTTTTGAGAGTTGTTTATTA